>JACXGI010020684.1:0-10896 GCA_016801175.1 Esox masquinongy | reverse complement strand
TTACAGCACTCAGTCTTTTTGGGTAGGAGTCTATTAGCATGGCACATCTTGACGTGGCAATATTTGCCCACTCTTCTTTGCAAAAGCGCTCCAAATCTGTCAGATTGCGAGGACATCTCCTGTGCACAGCCCTCTTCAGATCACCCCACATATGTTCAATTGGATTCAGGTCTGGGCTCTGGCTGGGCCATTCCAAAACGTTAATCTTCTTCTGGTGAAGCCATGCTTTTGTGGATTTGGATGTGTGCTTTGGGTCGTTGTCGTGCTGAAAGGTGAACTTCATCTTCAGCTTTCTAACGGATGCCTGTAGGTTTTGTGCCAAAATTGCCTGGTATTTGGAACTGTTCATAATTCCCTCCACCCTGACTAAGGCCCTGGTTCCAGCTGAAGAAAAACAGCCCCAAAGCATGATGCTGCCACCACCATGCATCAGTGTGGTTATGGTGTTCTTTGGGTGATGTGCATTGTTGTTTTTGCGCCAAACATACCTTTTGGAATTATGGCCAAAAAGTTCAACCTTGGTTTCATCAGACCATAACACATTTTCCCACATGCTTTTGGGGGACTTGATGTTTGTTTTTGTAAACTTCAACTGGGCTTGGATGTTTTTCTTTGTAAGAAAAGGCTTCCGTCTTGCCACCCTACCCCATAGCCCATTCATATGAAGAATACTGGAGATTGTTGTCACATGGAGCACACAGCCAGTACTTCCCAGAAATTCCTGCAGTTCTTTTAATGTTGCTGTAGGCCTCTTGGAAGCCTCCCTGACCAGTTTTCTTCTCATCTTTTCATCAATTTTGGAGGGACATCCGGTTCTTGATAATGTCTCTGTTGTGCCATATTTTCTCCACTTGATGATGACTGTCTTCACTGTGTTCCATGGTATATCTAATGCTTTGGAAATTATTTTGTACCCTTCTGCTGACTGATATCTTTCAACAATGAGATCCCTCTGATGCTTTGGAAGCTCTCTGCGGACCATGGCTTTTGCTCTGAGATGCAACTAAGAAAATGTCAGGATAAATCCTACTAGAACAGCTGAACTTTATATGTGGTTAATCAGAGTCACTTTAAATGATGGCAGGTGTGTAATGACTTTTATTTAACATGAGTTTGAATGTGATTGGTTAATTCTGAACACAGCCACATCCCCAGTTATAAGAGGGTGTGCACACTTATGCAACCAGGTCATTGTAAGGTTTTTATTTTTCATTTTTCCCCCTTGAAGATTTCAGTTTGTTTTTAAATTGAATTGTTCACATAATAGGCCACATTAAAAGTGGAAAAAGTTCTGACATGGTTTATCTTTGTCTCATTCCTTTACATCACAAAAACCTGGCATTTTCACAGGGGTGTGTAGACTTTTTATATCCACTGTATATCCACTGTATTGACAAGTCCAAGGGTAGATCAATCCATCCTACATGCACAAACCATATTTTTTTTTCAACGATTCAACCTTTTAAATCTTGCATTATAGGCCAGACAGCAGCATCCATTAAAGTTTATGAGCCTCAACAGAAAATGAAAGCTACATGTAAATACCATAGATTTTTAACATTTTGTAAAGATGTTTTTACATTAGCAGTTGACACAAAGTTCTCATACTGTACACATCCAACCAGATCATCAAAATAATCATCATCACCATCACCGTTAGAGGGTGCAACAATAAATTGCAACTCAGAGACAGGTTTGAAAAGTGTAACAAAGTGAAACAGATGAAACTGAACAGTCCGAGGTCAAGACAGAAGATCCAGCATATAGAAAGAGATTGAGGTGCGAGGGTAAAGGAGAGGAGAAAACGAAAGTAACAAAACAACACCGACAGAAAGAATTACGTTTCTTGTCTTTATAGATAAGCTTACCGCACCACACGTTCTCAAAACAGACAAAGACACAATAACCCGTGAGGTGCTGGGGAAAACGAGGAACCTAAATAGACATCATGATAACTAACTCAAACAGGTGTGAGGGTGTGATGGGTGCGCTGCTGCCATCTGCTCCAGCCGGCGGTTAGTACACCGGCGAGGTGGAGCACCGTAGTGGGAGAGAGCACGCAGCGCCATGCAGAGCAACCATCATAGAGAGAAAGAGTGTATGTGTGTCTGAGTTGTATATTGTGACCCAACAGTGTTGCAGTCTAGCCTTAACTTGTCTATCATCATAAGGAAATTACCTTGATAACAGCATTCATTTCTGTTAACATTCTTTTTTAACACTCTAATTTGTTTGTTTCCGTTAGGATTTCCCTTCCAATTGTCTACATAAACTCCACACTTTTATAGGGACAGTTTAATAAATGTGAAATGAAAATATACATAAAAAATACAAAACTGAAATATAATGGGATAAGTCTACATCCAGTGAATATTTTGTGGATGCATCTTTGGTAATACTTACAGCTGTTAATCTGTTGAGATACAGTATGTCTTTACTAAACTCGTACACCTACCTTTGTCAGTATTTGACCATTGTTGTTCTAGCTCCTTGGGGAGTGTCAATGAACAGCAGTCTTCATGTCATGCAAAACTTTTTTGATTAATTTTAGGTTAAGGCTCTCAGTGGGCAATTTTAATCATTAGGCAGTCCATTATATCTTTTGGTCTTAAGCTTCACTGTCATACTGAAAGGTGAACTTCCATTCAAAGATTCAGCTTTGTTGCAAAAGTCAGCATGTCCTCTAAATTACTCCATTAATTTTTCCTTCTATCTTAACAATTGTTTATTTCCTTCAAAATGATAAAAATCCCCATAACCTGATGCTGCCACCACCATGCTTCAATGTCACTGGCAGCAATCTGAATGAGAAAAATTTAAGTGTTGCATCAGGTGGAGGCCTGCACAACTAACATGTAACATTATTTTTTGTCTATTTACTACAAATAATGTTACATTATTTTGTGTATTCTGGAGGAATGCAGATGTTAAATTGTGCAGTAGTAAATTATAACAGAATGTAAGCATTAATTAACTGTGTAAAAGCCCCCAGAAGAGTGCAGTAATACTGGTCACTGCCTTACAGTGAAGCTGTATCATTGCAGCTAGTTGTTTGAATCATGGTTGGAGCACACCGACAGTGCCCGGGAGTACAGAAGAGGGCAGTCAAAATTGTCTCAGTGCCACCAGGACTGGACGGGTGGATGTTGGATAGGGCTGCCTTATCACATCACATCTAGCAATTCCTTGAGGTTGGTCTGGTGCCTGTGAGCTCATTCGTGGATTTGTTGACACTCCAGCTTGTGTATGCCTTTGGCAACTTCTTGACAGAATGTGACAAGAAGCAGAACTGCCTGGCATGATGTGTATCGGAAAACACATCTCCAACTTGAACTCTCCTGCACGTGCAGTGGAGTTGCTGCAAGAATACAAGGCCATACTCCTGAATTGGACATCACCAGGAAACAAATGAACTTTCTTGTGGCTGCGGTTATGAAGTTTGTGTCTGCGTGTTAGCGTGTATTGGTTTGTGCACTGCATCCAGTTCACTTGTTGAGCCTGTTGCTATGAGATCCCTTGCTCTAAAAAAGACTCCTTCGATTTGACAGTAAGTGGATAAATAGCGTTGCTGGAGTGTGTGTGTGTGTGTGGTTTTTGGTAATGTTGCAGGACTTCATCAGGCTCTGCTTCAGACAGATGTCCTTAAAGGGTAGGAGCTTGGCCCAGTTTAATACTGGGCGGTCTCAGCTATCAAGTGTAGGGCCTTGCAGCTGTGTGAACACTTCACATACCAGGCTGTCATAGAGTCATGAATAGCACTCAGTTATGGGTGAACAGGCAGAAAAGCAGAGGGTTAAGGACCAATTTTTGGACTCACTTTTGTTGCCAGCGGTTTAGACATTAATGGCTGTGTGTTGTGTTATTTTGAGGGGACAGCAAATTTACACTGTTAAACAAGCTGTACACTCACTACTTTACATTTTAGCAAAGTGTCATTTCTTCAGTGTTGTCACATGAAAAGATATAATCAAATATTTACAAAAATGTGAGGGGTGTACTCACTTCTGAGAGATACTGTATGTTTCGAGGAAATGCTGAAGTGTTGGATGCTGAACTATAGTCAGTGAACAGCATCCTCTATGTGTTCATCTTGTCTTGGTGTGTTGGGGCCCGGGTGAATAGCAATGTAAATGACATCCTCAATGGATCTGTTGTGGCGGTAGGCTAATTTCAGTGGGTCCAGTGATCCTAGCCAACTGCCATTATAATGACAGGGGTGAGTGCGACAGTGTAGAAGTCATTAGGACATGTTACCGTGGTTTTCTTGTGCACTGGGATGATGATGGTCCCCTTGAAGTTAAAGGGAAATACAGGTTAAGGATATCCGTGAAGACGCTCACCGGCTGGTTGGCACACACTCTGAGGATGCCATCTGGGCCAGCAGCTTTGTGAGTATTCACTCAATTAATACTGTCCCTCACATCAGCCTTGGAAAGCGAGAGCACCTGATCATTCTTCCTGGTTGCAGTACTGTCCATCTTGAAGCAATGGGCTGAGTTTATTTGGGTGGAAGGGCTGAGTTGCTATTGTAACTGGCTTGTAAAACCACCACATTCTGCATGGAGCTAGTTAACTACAGTCTTGTCAAAAAATAAGTACAGTTGTCTTTTTTAAACATATCTTGACATACAGTATGTAATCTTGACTTCAACACTACTGACAGAAATAGGTAACATAATTTAACAAATGACAGTGAAAGATTGTACAACCCCATTTCCAAAAATGTTTGGATGCTGTGTAAAATGTAAAGAAAAACAGAATGCAATGATGTGCAAATCATTTAAACCCTATATTAAATAGAAAATAGTACAAAGACAACATGTCAAATGCTGAAACTGAGAAATGTTATTGATTCTTGAAAAATATATGCCCACTTTGAATCAATAACATTTCAACAAGTTTAAAAAAAGCTGGGACAGAACAAAAGACTGGAAAAGTTGTGTAATGCTAAAAAACTAAACCTGGTGGAACATCTTACAACTAATTAGGATACTTGGCAACAGGTTAGTAACATGATTGGGTATAAAAAGAGCATCCCAGAGAGGATGGGTCTTTCAGAAGTAAAGATGGGGTGGGATTCACTACTCTCTGAAAGACTGCGCGGGCAAATAGTGCAACAATTTAAGAATAATGTTTCTCAACATAAAATTGCAAAGAGTTTGAGGATCTCATCATCTACAGAACATAATGTCTTTAAAAGATTCAGAAAATCCGGAGAAATCCCTGTACGCAAGAGACAAGGCAAACAGACACGATTCTGTAATGGAAATCACCGCATGAGCTCAGGACTACTTCAGAAAATCATTGTCTATGAACACAGTACGTCGCTGCGTCCACAAATGCGTATTAAAACTCTACCATGCAAAGAAGAAACCAGATATGAACAAGATCCAGAAACACCGCTGCCTTCTCTGGGCCTGAACTCATTTAAGATGGACTGAGGCAAAATCGAAAATGTTCCTATGGTCTGTTTAATCAAAATTTTAAATTCTTTTTGGGAATAATGGACGCAGCGTCCTCCAGGCTAAAGAGGTGAGGGACCATCTGGCTTGTTATCAGCGCCCAGTTCAAAAGCCAGCGTCCAACATAGTGATGGTATGGGAGTGCATTAGTGCACATGGCATAAGTGATTTGCACATCTATGAAGGCACCATTAATGCTGAACCATATATACAGGTTTTGGAGCAACATATCCTGCCATCCAGGTGACATCTTTTTCAGGGAAGGACTTGCTTATTTAAGCAGACGCTTACAGAGTTTTGTTAAAAGAAGAGGTGATGCAACATAGTGGTAAACATACACCTGTCCCAACTTTTTTGAAACGTGTTGCTTGCATGAAACTCAAAATGGGCATGTATTTTTCCCAAAACAATAACATTTCTCACATTCAACATTTAATATGTTGTCTTTGTACTATTTTGAATACTTTTTTTGAAATACAGGGATAAATGTATTTTGAAATTTTGAAATACATTGCATTGTATGCAGCGTCCCAACTTTTTTGGAAACAGGGTTGTATATTATAAAGTAAGTAAATAGTATACTCTGTGGGGTTGTATGTTTCAATAATTTATTCATGAAAAATCAATAGATATGCAGTTTCTGTGTGCAGAAAAAAAACATACCCCTAGATTCAATAGCTGGTGTTGCCCCTTTTAGCTGAAATGACTTGATTGTAGTCATTTTCTGTAACTTTATATCCGTCTCTTACAATGAATGGGAGGAATTTCTGCGCACTCTTCTTTACAGTCTTATTTGTGTCCGTCCTTGCATGCATGGCCCGCTTGAAGTCTGTCATGTCTTGATATTCTTATTTTTTTGAGAGCAGGGCATGTGCTTTGACAAGACTCCCCTGTAGAAACCTTAATGTTACCCTGTGGTTCTTGGAGACTTCAATGAGCATCTTTCGATCAGGTCTTTGGCTGAATTTGGTGGCGACGTGTTCAATGTAGACTGCCAGCGCTCTGTAATTTTGTCCATTTATAGATGAATCCATCAGACAGTGTAATGATGTACTTCAAATTGCTTGAAAATGGCTTTGTAACCCCTCCCAGGCATTATTAGTCTTTCTTCTGAGGGCTTCGGCTAGGTCTTTTGCTCATGATTTATTACCAAACACCCATGCGGTCGCAATCACACCAGACTCAGTTTCTAAATTTTATGGATGGCTGGACCCTCCCAAATCGCTGTATGAAGATTCTAAAATAAATTGCAACTGTTTTGGTTAACCTGAATCTAATTTTGTGATGGTAAAGATAGTTGTGTACTAACTTTTTCCGCATAGGGAAATTGCATGTCTGTTTAATTGCACAGTTTTTTTTTTCCTTTATTGATGAATGTGGTTGGAATTTAGCTCAAATATACACATGTCCAAATAAGTCTCTGAGTCCTCAACTGAGCTTTCAGTCTTGGCAGTGTCTGGTTCCCTTTCAGCAGGCACATTAACATCCTCTGGAGTCCATGGTCTTACATTTTTCTCTTTTCTTCTTCTGAAGGGTAACCTAGGCAACATAAAATGTTTTTTTTTGAGTACCAAGCTTCCTTGATAGGTAGTATGTGTGAGTCTGCACACAAAATAAGTCAAAGCTCAACTCTTGCCCCGTGTTAGTGAACCCCTTCCCTGATAACCCAAAAAAGGTATGAGTCTATTATAGTGCACAACGACATGATAAGGCCTGATTCACTGTACAACTTAACAAAGCAAATCTGAGGTCTCCTGGATTTTCTTTTTTTGGCTTTGGTGACAACCTCTTTTTCTTCTGATACTCTTAGAGCCACACATATTAATTTTCCACACACTTCCAGGGTGTCACCTTTAACTCAAAATAATGCTTTGTTTTCTTTTGGCTTTTGGGTAATTTCTCTTTATAGCTTCCCTTAGAATGCTCGAGTACCTTTTGCACATATCGAGAAACATACTGGCCCCTTAATTTTGCAGTGTTCCCATAATGAAATCCACAGGTAAAGTAATTTTAAAACCAAATAGCACCTTGTTTGGTGGGAGCCCAGTGGGAGACACTACTCCTGTAGCCATCATCACATAAGAGAATCTTGTCCCCATTCATTAGATTGTCATCAACAAAAAGTGACAATATGTTAATCAGAATTTTGTTGATTGAGGGTTGTACAGTGTTTTTCTCGTTTCATTAATTTGTAACAGTTTGTGCATTTCTCTGCAAAGGGTAGATTCAACGTTTCTTCTCCGGTCACTATGGATAGTATTTGGGATGCCCAGTTTGAGCGCTAATTCCTCAACCAATTTCCTTGTAACTGTTTCGTCTTCACAATTACATATGGGAAATGTTTCTGACCTCTTAGCACAATAGTCTGAAACTACCATAATGTGCTTGTTGTGTTGCCCAGTCTCTATAAAAGTCCTTTAAATCTACCAATATCCTCTTGGATGGTTGGCCATTGGTCATCGTGGGTGCTCTGGAGTCTGGACCTACGCAGCACATGCCACACAGCGCTTAAACCAGTCTTTTATGGCCCTCTGCCAACCTGGCCAATAACATCTTGTATTGATTTAACTGGTTAGTTTTTCATTTCCCAAAGGATCTCATGTATGAGCTCATCTGCTACAACCCTTCTCCAATGGTGTTGTCTGTTTTGTATTTTCTGTACACACCCCACTTCATGTATACTGTATAATGTCCCCCACACTCATATGAATGCTTGAACTTCAGATCTGATTGCATTTCAACAGGGAGCTTTTCTCTACCAAATTCTTTCCATGTTTTAGCTGGGATGCCACTGGGTCTCTATGCGGTGCTTCTAAAAGTACAGCTGAATTTGTTGGGACAGACTGGCTTGTTTGAGCTCTGACTGCAGGCTTAATGGTGTCACTTTGAGGCTTGTTTACAATAGTTCTACGAATGCCAATGGCCTGTGAGTTGACAGTGTCTTCCCCCTCTGCCTGTGTGATGGAATGACACACCATCTGCATTACTGTGCAATTTTCCCGGCCTGTGGACAGTATAGTCAAACATATCCAGCTTTTTCAGACATGGGCAATTCTACAGTAAGGTCAACCTGAGCATGAAAAAAAGTATATAAAATAACTTTAAATACACTTATTTTGTACATTTGTGTAATGTCTTTGAGGCAAACTGAATTTTCCAATGAAAACTCAGTTTTATAATAAAATTTGCTTAAAATATATTTCACATCTGAAACATATACGTTTGCACAATGTAACATCCATAATGGAGAATGTGATACTTCCTCTGTAGGGTCCGTCAAACAACTTCGGAACAACTTGTCCCGTGTTGGAGCCCTGTAACAGTAAGAATCAGCTTCTTTCGCCAGTTATATGAGGAATTTGACTCTGGATTATACAGGCTCACGATGTGCTTACTCATAAAAAACGTAAACAAAGGACACTCAACAAGAGTCACCGACTGCAATATACAGTACACATAATAAACCAAACAACAACATAGATTATGCCTGAGGTTCAGGACAGACAAAAACTTCGCTGGCTATAACTTTATGTAGCTACGTAATAGGAAGCCTAAAATAAAACAGTTCTGGTGGATATAAGGATTTGTTTAAGACAGACAACACTTCGCAGCCTACACGATCCTCTCGTCTTTTCACTTGACAAAAAAGTCAGTTATCGTCACCTATATTGATAGATACTCAATGTCATTCACGAATGGCTAATTAGCTGTTAAAACGGCCAGTGGTAAAAGAGGATTTGTTCAGAATAGACAAAAACTTCGCTGGCTACAACCTTCTGTAGCTACGGGAAGACTAAAATGAAACTGTTTACTGCACTGATGGCCAAACAAGGCTTCATTAGCATTATTTTAGCAGCAGGATATTATGCTGGCAGCACTCAGATTTTATTTATCATAATAAAAGCCATCATTGACATTTATAAGGCCATATAGTTAACAATCTAGTATGTAAAAAAAGAACAGACAAGAACAACATTGGAACGGACATTAAACATAAAATGACAGACAAGATTGACAGACTAGATTGTTAACTATATCGCCTTATATAATTCAATGATGGCTTTAATTTTGAAAATGAAAATCTGAGTTAGCGCTGCTAGCATAATATCCTGCTGCTAGAAGAACGGCCATCACTAGTTTACTGTTATATTGCGACTATTTCTGGTGGATTTTTGAATTAGGTCTTATCATTTCTTCAGGATAGTCAAACACTTCGCTGGCTACAAGATTCTCTCATCTTTTCACTTGACGTAAAAGTCAGTTATCGTCACCTATATTGATACAGTAGTTATTGTATCAATGTCATTCACGAATGGCAAATAAGCTGTTAAAACGGCCAGTGGCAGATTATGTGGTTAATTATGTCGGCCAGTGGTTAATTATGTGGTTAATTATGTCTAATTATGTCTAATTCCAACAAAATTACTTAAGGAGCTATTTCCTGTGCTAGGTCAGCCAATGTTGAACATAATAAATTGCTCCCTTTCCTCTGGATGTGTACCAAACTCACTAAAAATAGCGGAAATTAAGCCTCTTCTAAAAAAATCGAATCTGGATCCTGACATATTAAACAATTATAGGCCAATATCGAACCTCCCGTTCCTTTCAAAAATCCTAGAAAAATATGTTTCTCAACAACTGAATGCCTTCCTGAAGACAAATAACATTTATGAAATGCTCCAGTCCGGTTTCAGACCCCATCATAGTACTGTGACTGCACTCGTGAAGGTAACAAATGACCTTCTAATGGCCTCAGACAAAGGTTCCGCATCCGTCCTGTTGCTTCTTGATCTTAGTGCTGCCTTTGACACTATTGATCACTCCCTTCTCTTAGAGAGATTGGAAACTCATATTGGGCTACGTGGACATGTTCTAGCCTGGTTTAAATCTTATTTATCTGAAAGATATCAGTTTGTATGTGTGGATGGCATATCCTCTGACAAATCAAAGGTATGTTTTGGTGTTCCTCAAGGCTCGGTTCTGGGCCCATTATTGTTCTCACTATATATGCTGCCTCTGGGTGATGTAAACCGAAATCACAATGTCAATTTTCACTGTTATGTTGATGACACACAGTTATATATTTCAATGAAGCATGGAGAAGCCCCAAAATTAGCTACTTTGGAAGCATGCATTTCAGATATTAGGAAGTGGATGACAGAGAACTTCTTGCTTTTAAACTCAAGAAAAACAGAAATGCTTGTTTTAGGACCCAAGAAACAAAGAGCTTTGTTTGCAGATCTCACTGTGAACCTCGACGGCTGCATGGTTGTATCCCAAAAAACTGTAAGAAACCTCGGTGTTACCCTTGACCCTGACCTCTCCTTTGATGAACATATAAAATATGTCTCAAGAGTTGCTTATTTTCATCTTCGAAACATTGCAAAAATCAGAAACTTTCTATCAAAAACTGATGCAGAAAAACTAATCCACG
>JACXGI010020683.1:0-10925 GCA_016801175.1 Esox masquinongy | reverse complement strand
ACACACACACACACACACACACACACACACACACACACACACACACACACACACACACACACACACACACACACACACACACACACACACACACACACACACACACACACACACACACACACACACATGAATAACAGGCCTACTGTTATCCCTTTTTAACTGTATTGATGTTTAGGATTGCGATCTAATCCCCACCTCCTTCACTGCATAAAATGTCCGGTTTCAGATTGTGTCCATATATTTTGAAATCTCTGTATAATCTCAGTGTAGAGAAGCTGTGCAGAAAATCTAATTATGCCAGTCATTAGGAGTTTCACAACATGTATTTAAATGAGCTCTAAACACAATCTTTCATTTGCTCTATCTTTACATTTATCTATCTGTTTTATCTATATACTTTATTTAGGTGTTATGTATCTTCTTTTATATATCTATGTTGTTTATCTAGATATGTTTTTATTGATCTGTCTCTGTTTTATTCCCAGAACCTCTGATTGTGCATTAAGCAGATGAGCCAATGGAGCGTTGTGTAAATTCTGCTTAGACATTAACCTGCACCTTGGACACCAATTTTGCATGACATCCGCTTCTCAATACTTTTTGCCATGACTTACTCCAGGGCATCTATCCAAAGCAATATCTGATGAAGGACATTATCTAGGACTCCACACACCCCAGCCACAGTTTTTCATCCGCTTACCTTTGGACAGATGGGGTGTGTATTGGAGCTTGAGATCCCAAACCAACAGGCTCATTTGGAAGCCTTTGTAACTGCTGCTACCAATGGTGAGGTGTGAATGTTACGATATGTTTCTATGTCTTCTGTGGTGGAACATGTAGGGTACAAGTAGTGTAGGAGCATGTCCCAGGCTGAATATGTTGGGAATTATGAGTAATACTTAATTGACTGCTGTTAACATATCAAAGTTCCTGTCCTCAATATTTAAGACTGTAGTTCTAAAGACAGGTCTGTTAGTAGCAAGACTCTTCAGAGGTGTAAGTATACATAGGATGGGCCCTAGATACCTTGTTATGGCTTTCCCAGGCCCTGTTTACTGTGTTAAGGTCTTCCCAGGCCCTAGTTATCATGTTAAGGTCTTCCCGGGCCCAAGTTATCAGTATTAAGGTCTCCCCGGGCCCTAGTTATCATGTTAAGGTCTTCCCGGGCCCTAGTTATCATGTTAAGGTCTTCCTGGGCCCTAGTTATCATGTTAAGGTCTTCCCGGGCCCAAATTATCAGTGTTAAGGTCTCCCCAAGCCCTAGTTATCGGCATTAAGGTCTTCCCAGGCCCTAGTTTTCGGTGTTAAGGTCTCCCTGGGCCTTAGTTATCGACTATAAGTCAACAAGATCCAGAAAACCTGAGCACTAGTTATATGAATAGTTGGATAGAGATATTTCTCATACCAGAATCTTTGGCCCACTTGAGAATGGAGGTGACTTCGTTTCCCTTCTGGGTCTTGCAGACTCCGTTGCGCGTGGCTGCATTCACCCCAACCGTGTTGAGGTTGGTCTTAACACCACACAGATAGGCCGTGGCTGTTGATGAACTGTCAGGGATCTGGAAGTCAACACTGTATGTCTGCAAACACACACACAAACAGACACAGACACATTATAATGTATAGGCACGAATACACCACAGACACATCTCGTTCTTGCTTGCAGCTACACATGGAACTATTTAGAGGTGTAATTATATGTGTTTCTGAACTATTCTGTGTGTGTTTGTGTGTACCTTCACTAGGCCTGCATGGGGAAAAGTGTCCATAGTCATGACTGTCTCCTCCCCAGACTGGTTGTTAATCTGGCCCTTGAGGATACGAGCGGCCGTGATGGTGGTAATGCCCATACCTGGGGAACAGAGAACAGCCCGTCACGCAGGTTGAACATAGAGAACAGCACGTCACGCAGGTTGAACATAGAGAACAGCACGTCACGCAGGTTGAACATAGAGAACAGCACGTCACGCAGGTTGAACATAGAGAACAGCACGTCACGCAGGTTGAACATAGAGAACAGCACGTCACGCAGGTTGAACATAGAGAACAGCACGTCACACAGGTTGAACATAGAGAACAGCACGTCACGCAGGTTGAACATAGAGAACAGCACGTCACGCAGGTTGAACATAGAGAACAGCACGTCACGCAGGTTGAACATAGAGAACAGCACGTCACGCAGGTTGAACATAGAGAACAGCACGTCACGCAGGTCGCTGAATGTAACCGGTCAATTAGAAAGGTGTCTATTTTGGGAAAGGCACTTTTAAATGAGTTAACCTCTCTGTAGGTGTGATGCATATACAGCGTATTTCATTTCTCACTGTTCTGTTCAGATTCACTTTGCCAACGTGAGATTTGGCCTGTGATTGGTCACTCACCGTCACCTAGGAAAAGCATTATGTTTTTGGCCACATTAGTGTTGAACTTCCTGTCCAGCGCTGCCTGCAGAGCTTTGGCACCCTGGGTCCTCCAGAACTCCGGATTCTCCTCCTCAACTGGGATAGAGACACACACACAATTATTTAGTAACACATTGAACTATATGCACATTTTGCATTAAAACAGTTCAAAATGAAAATAACTTACTACTAATAATTTGTTCTCAACACTAATACTACAACAAATATAAATATTGATATTTGGCAAACTTATAGAGAAGTGAAATAAGAAAGAGCTTAAGAGAAGTAGAAATAGAATGCCATTAACTACTAACATCCTCCAACCTCAAAAAACATCAAACATAGCTGATGTTCCTCCCCTTGGAGGCTCCACTTCAATACATTTTAAGAAAGAGGCTAGGACAGAGAGGATATATAGAATCAAACAACCATCAAGAGTACCTTTGGTCGGGGTGCACCCAGAAACCAACAGCAAACACAAGGCAACCACAGAAATTTTGTCAGTTTCCATAACGATGTCAATGAAGAGGACCGTTCTTCTCTCTGACCACCTCTCAGAGAAACAGAGGAATATATTCCAGCCCTCCATGGGCACCAGTCGACATTAATGGCAGGTCGTAAAACTGATACCGGCCAATGCGGCCATAGTCCATATGCCATTTAGTAACTTTGGTATCTTACTACAGATCTTGTTTGGACACCTTTAACAATAGACCCAACAAAGAGTAGATAAAAGAAGATGTAGACACTGACAAACAACAGAGAGCGACGACCATTAGACCTACACAACACATCATTCCTGTAATTGCATGGCCTTACCACAAAACACTGAACTCAAACACTTTTGACTCAACACTTACATTTAAAAACACACATGAATGGACACCTGATCTACCACAGATAAAAAAATCTAAGAAGTTATTAGTCAGCATCTTTGAATGATTGCTTTATGACCTTATTTATGAACAGACTGTAGCAGTCGAACAAAGGCTCTTTAACAGGGAAATGAGGATCCACTAATCACACCATAAGCCCTGACCTTGGTTCTGCTCAGGCAGTAGGTAACTCATATTTTAATAGGGATGATAAATAAGTAGATAATGAGGGCAGACTCGGGGGGATGTGGGTCGTATGATGTCTTATGTCATAGAGTCCAATGGGACTGTACTTCATGGATAAAGAGCTGTCCCATGGGAGACACCAGTTAATCATGTATATTAATATGACTATGCCAAATTGTTTTGGCTCCTTACACTCCCACACATTCTCACTAACAAGACGTTTGACATAGAACACATCGTTTTGACTAGAAAATTTTGAACTCAAGACAAGGCTGACAAATATACTAAAATGGGGGATATAATTGCAATGTCAACTTTCAAATGGTATCACAAAGATGGTTGAATGGTAATTTCTGTTGTTTTAAATTAGACTGTCAGTTCTTCATAGGAAACCCATTGAAATAATTTAACTATAGTAGATAACAGAGAAGAAATTACCATTTTAGTTGACATTTGAAAGTGAGTGGAATAGCAGCCTTTGTTGTGGTAATGATTAGACATTTTCATTTAATTTAAATGGTAATGGTGTACAGGTTGAATTGCAATTGTCGAAAGGGATAGAAATATTGAATGAGTGGACCTATGATTAAAATAACACCCACCCTAACTGTCTCAGTAAATGTGAGACAGAAAATAAAAAAAAAATACATGCAAGATCAACAAAATATCTAACCATGGGAATAATTCTAACTACTCATTTGAAGGAAATTGACGTTAAAAGTAACAGACCACCTTAAGACCACGTTGTTTGCATGTTTTTAAGTTATACCAAACTCAACCATAATTTCTTTCTAGTAAAGATCTGGACATCTATCTAATGGTATGGCGGGATATGTACTCTTTATCTCTGGAACAGTTTGATATTCATGCCCAAAAAGTCCCTTTCTGACCAAATCAATGGGAAAACATCTATGGGATGTATGTGGAATAACCACACAATGGCTATTTCCCTAGCACTAACTTCACTGAAAGTACTAAATATTAAAGGGTTGCGTGGTGAATGCACTAATTGTAATTGTAAAAATAACATGTTTGGAGTTCATATTTACCCATTAATGAACCTCCACAGAAAGAAAAACAACCTCAAACACAGTATTAGGCAAGAGGGTGTGTGGTGTTGGGGCCAGGCAGGAGGGTGTGTGGTGTTGGGGGTCAGGCAGGAGGGGGTGTGGTGTTGGGGGCCAGGCAGGAGGGTGTGTGGTGTTGGGGGCCAGGCAGGAGGGTGTGTGGTGTTGGGGGCCAGGCAGGAGGGTGTGTGGTGTTGGGGGCCAGGCAGGAGAGTGTGTGGAGTGGTTTGTGCCACCACCTGGGTAATGCCGGCATCATCTTTAATTATTTAGACAGTGAATTTTACTGGGTGAAAAGGTGTTGCTAGTGGTATGCAATAATTAGAGAATACACAGGTCACATTTACACACATATATCATTCCATGTTTTGCAAAGAGCTGTAAGATAATTGGATAATAAGCAGCGGATATAGGACACACATGGATTTACTGTTGATGTACACATTGAAAGAATCAATATATAAATACAGGGAGATGAACAGTGTGCGAACGCGGTACATTTATTTTGTGTACTCTTCATTGGTGGTTTGATGTGGTGAACACACTTCGTCTCAGTAGACCAGATGACAGTCAGCAGATGTTCCAACGGGCACTTGGCACGCACTGCTGTTGATTGACCAACCAACTGACTGACTGACTGACTGATTGACTGACCAGCTGGTCTTTGACTTGCTGCGTAACCTCCACCAGTAAGAAGAATCCCTTCTGGTTTGGTTGAGAAGTGCTGCCTCAAAAATGTCTGGTATAGACAGCTCCATGCCAGGGTCCCTGCGCAGATCAAAATGAGTGTCCTAGGGTACAAACAGCCTTAAAATACACAGGCAGCAGTACTGTGGAGAGACTCACTCACTGCTTCAGTAATGCAGCCACATAGATGGTGGGAAGGCTCCCTCTAGTGGTTTTGAAAGGCTGTGAGGAGTTGTGCTCAGGTTTCGCTGGACATGCTTCCCCTAAAGGTTGTCAGTTTTTTTCTGTAATGGCATGTTTTGGCCAGGGAGCAGGGAGCCATTGTAAACACAGACACACATTCTCTGCTCCGGTGTTCTATTTACTGTACTGACCAGATTGGTCTCTTTAGGCTATTGGTCAGCTAGCTGTGTTATACAACTAGGAGGAACCTGTTGATTGGGTGAATTAAATGAGACGTGAAGAAATTCAAAGAAAAAAGGAGGCTTGCATTAAGCACAGTAGAAATAATCTTTCAGTTTTGAAGTGTTTTAAAACTGAAATATTATTAAAAAGGGCTAACCCACGGTGTTTCATTACAATTTACAGTGAGGGAAAAAGTATTTGATCCCCTGCTGATTTTGTACGTTTGCCCACTGACAAAGAAATGATCAGTCTATCATTTTAATGTTTATTTGAACAGTGAGAGACAGAATAACAACAACAAAATCCAGAAAAATGCATGTCAAAAATGTAATAAATTGATTTGCATTTTAATGAGTGAAATAAGTATTTGATCCCCTCTCAATCAGAAAGATTTCTGGCTCCCAGGTGTCTTTTATACAGGTAACAAGCTGAGATTAGGAGCACACTCTTAAAGGGAGTGCTCCTAATCTCTGTTTGTTACCTGTATAAAAGACACTTGTCCACAGAAGCAATCAATCAATCAGATTCCAAACTCTCCACCATGGCCAAGACCAAAGTGCTGTCCAAGGATGTCAGGGACAAGATTGTAGACCTACACAAGGCTGGAATGGGCTACAAGACCATCGCCAAGCAGTTTGGTGAGAAGGTGACAACAGTTGGTGCGATTATTCACAAATGGAAGAAACACAAAGGAACTGTCAATCTCCCTCTGTCTGGGGCTCCATGCAAGATCTCACCTCGTGGAGTTGCAATGATCTTGAGAACGGTGAGGAATCAGCCCAGAACTACACGGGAGGATCTTATCAATGATCTCAAGGCAGCTGGGACCATAGCCACCAAGAAAACAATTGGTAACACACTACACCATGAAGGACTGAAATCCTGCAGCGCCCGCAAGGTCCCCCTGCTCAAGAAAGCACATGTACAGGCCCGTCTGAAGCCAAAACACACGGCCAAGGCAACAAAGGAGTGGCTCAAGAAGAAGCACATTAAGGTCCTGGAGTGGCCTAGCCAGTCTCCAGATCTTAATCCCATAGAAAATCTGTGGAGGGAGCTGAAGGTTCCAGTTGCCAAACATCAGCCTCGAAACCTTAATGACTTGGAGAAGATCTGCAAAGAGGAGTGGGACAAAATCCCCCCTGAGATGTGTGCAAACCTGGTGGCCAACTACAAGAAACGTCTGACCTCTGTGATTGCCAACAGGGTTTTGCCACCAAGTACTAAGTCATGTTTTGCAGAGGGGTCAAATACTTACTTCACTCATTAAAATGCAAATCAATTTATAACATTTTTGACATGCATTTTTCTGGATTTTTTTGTTATTCTGTCTCTCACTGTTCAAATAAACCTACCATTAAAATTATAGACTGATAATTTCTTTGCCAGTGGGCAAACGTACAAAATCAGCAGGGGATCAAATACTTTTTTCCCTCACTGTACATTAATAAGGTCATAATTTCAGTCAAAGTCTGATATATTTAGCCTTGAGTTAGCAAATCCACTTGTGCCACTCTAAATTTTTAGTGTAACTTGGCAGGTACCAGCCTTTCATAAAGATTAAAAACTGGTTTGAGCTTGACCATATGGCTTTGTCGTTATATATCATGCCAAGATCTAAAGACCTAAGACCCTCAGAAGTAAGATAATTGAATTTATTGAATAAGGATAGCCCCTTGAGATGCAGCATCTCATTTTTGAGGGGGTCCTACAAGATTGATGCCTTTGAGTCTGTTAGGTGTTACAAAGCCATTTCCAAATAATTTGATGTAAAGGTCCAATGGATCATCTTGAAACAGGGATAAGTACAGACCACTGGCAATCTACACCGGACAGGTCCTCCCACCAAATTCAACCCAAGTGCAGACCGAAAGATTCTCATTAAAGTCTCAAAGAACCCCAGGATAATATTAATGGATTTACAGGTCACTCTTGCAACCATCAGCGTCAAAGTGCATGAATCAACTGTCAGAAAGAAACTGCACTAACTTGGGCTACTGTACATGGGAGGTCAGAAAGGAAGAAGCCTGTGCTATTAAAAAAAAATATTATCAGGACCCGACTGACTTATGCAAGGCAACAACAGGGTAAAAATCTAAAGTACTGGAACAACGTTCTCTAGACAGATAAAGGAAAGGTGAAGTTGTTTAGCACATTGCCAGGTGACGTGATTGGAAAATAACAACACTGCCGGTAAACAGAATAACTTCATACCAACCGTAAAGCACAGAGGCGGTGGGACTTTGTTTTGGGACTGCTTTGCTGCCTCAGGTCCTAATGTCATTTGTAAAATTAGGTTGCCTTTATTTGTCAGTAGTGTTGGAGTGAAGACTACATATCCATATGTCAAAAGGTGATGAAATTGAAGAACATTTTTGGGGAAACTCACAACAGAACAGTCTTAACCTCCTAAGACCTGAGCTTTGGTGCAGGAAACCTAAAATGTCCACATATGTGGACACAGGGTCTCAGGAGGTTAAAGGAATATTCAGTTGCTTTAAAAGTTGGAGGTTGACTTGGACACTCAAGGCCCTTAACCCCCCCCCCCGTACTGCCCTTATAGGTTTCATAAAAAAAAATATTTGAGGAACAAAAAACATTAACGCCTGCTAGGATCATGAACAGCCTTCACTGACATTATAGGGAGAGGGACTGTAAACAAAGAAAAAAAGTATCCCATTCTTTCAGTATGCCCTATACTTTTAGTATCTATTCATAGTTTGACATCTCTGAATCTAAATTGTCAGTGTTGGTTATTCTAGATATTCTAGATTTAAAAAAAACTATCAAAATGATTAATTTACTTCTGTAGCATCTATGGGCTAAATTAAAATAATCTAATCTTATTAACACTTACTACAACTGGTACTACAACTGACAAAATGGTAAATTATTTAGAATGCACATTTGATTACCTAAATAACTAAATAAAATGCCATGTCAAAGTGCCACTGTAATCCAAAGACTGAAATGTAAGCAAACCCAGTGTCATCAGGTAAAATGTGCATGACTCCCCTATAAAAACCTGTTCCTGTCCCCTCAACATACCTCCAGGTGTTTTATCATTCCTTGCTGCTGCTCCAGTAGACTTCTGCCCTTCTCTCTCTTCCTTGGCTGCTATCCGAAGAACCCAGCCAAAGGGGAACCCAGCCAAAACAACCCCTCATAGTTTTAGATTTGTATACATGGGGCAAAACATTGTCTTTTAAACAATAACCAAAAAAAGCACAACCTTGAGGTCATCATTATCCGAAGTACTGTAGATGGAGCTTTTCAGATGACTTCCTTCCTAGTCACACCCCCATCGTGTTGTAAGGCACACAGGTTGACTGAGAAACATACCGTTCCCAGTGAACAGGATCACATTACTGGTCACTGCGTTAGACTAGGCCTAAGCCTGCTGCTTGTTCAGACAGTCTATCATGCCAAAACTGAGGACCCTTCTCTACAGTAGGAACCAGTAGGAACCACACATGTCAAATATTCTAATTTCCACCCAATGCTTTAAATACAATGATTGAAACCAAGGCCTCACCCTCACTTATGGGGGTATAGGTTAGCAATGGTTTCAAAGCAGCAACACTTACGCCCACATTTTATGTTAAGGTTTAGTAACAGACGAACAGTACTGTCAAAAATGGTCAAAGTTATACTGACAAAGATCCCTCTTCTGGGGTAAAAGAAAACATGCTTCCATTAAATAAAAAAATAACTCCACAGTCAGAGGAAACGCTGCCAACAGTGTTATCATTTGTTCTGCAGAAAAGGCAGAGGTAAAATAATTACAATTTGACATACATTACTACGGCACTTACATTGATGCCCATCGAGAACACTTGTTTTTAGTAGCTGTGTTGCAGACAGATGGGGCAGTTTCATACAAAGAGTGAAAAGGTGAAGCGGTCAGGGGGCAGCAAAATTCTACTACCATGACTGACCTCTTTGACCTTGGTCAGACTATAAAACTCAGCACAGTGTAGGATTAAGGCCTGGTCAACTCTTCCAGTCCCAATCTACAGCCAGAACTTATACACAAAAGAGAACAGTCGGCACACACAACTCTGCGGATGGGGAACTTTAGAAAAAGAAACAATGAAAACACACAAATGCAATTTCTCAGCGGCAGATCCGCATTCCCGTGTTCTGAATGGCTGAGACTTACACAAAGCCTGGCAGCTTTCTCATTCCACAGGACAATTAGGTACAGTAAAGGCTTTTAGACCCTTTGTGTGACACAACAGATAGAGAGGACAGTGGGGCGAAAAAGGATGAAATCTGACATTATTGTGAAATTAGGGCTGTCCTTAATCCTCCATTCCGTACACAGAAAACTACAAAAGTTTTTTCTTCTCATTTGCAATGTTCTTTATTATCTTTTCCAGTTTGGATTTGAAAAGAAGCATTCATTTTCTTAATTAAATACTTAATAAAGTAAAGCGAAAAAGTATTTACAAAATATTTAATTAAATTGTAATCAATGACTTCAGGTGGATAATTACAAGCCCCTTCTGCTAGCTGAGGAGAGAAAAATATAAATACAGGGAAATCTGCCACATTGTTTCAGAAAGGAAAAAAAAATTGCATGGCATAACTTTAGCATTTATTTTTGAAAAATAAAACACATGGCATATATATTTACAGAACTCTCCTGAAATGCATTTCCACTAAACGGAAGCAGAAAAGGCCTTAGGACTTTTACTGTCATCATTGTAATTTCTTCCCTACTTTTTTAAATTCATTTTTTAAAGTTGATTTTGCTATATACCTTTTTCAAGTTTTAATATTGATTTTATATTTTTAAAATCCACAACAGGCTTGTTGAGGGCCTTGCAAACCCTCTTCCTCCCCAGAGTTTTTTTTGTGTCAAAGATGGGACATGGCGGTTGGCAGGCTTGGAAGCATTGTGACCCCCCCAGCGGCAAAAAGTCAATGTCCATTGCCTCTTAGTTCCATTTCACCAATCCCATTCCTTCCAGAATACATAGACAGGAAGTCCACACAAGTCTCACAAAGACTCTTGACTGAAATGTCCAAAAACAGGGAAGTCTCGAGAATGTCCCCTTTTCTTTATACCCTTTTCTTTATAGAAAAAAGAAACACTCCAATCATTCAACACTCAAAAGCAAAAAGCTAATTCAGAGCAGATTTGCCGACAGAAGAGCTTCATCATGTAGAATCATACATACATATGACACATGGTCACCACGCCTCATTCAACATGATATATGACGTCATCAAAAAAAAAAAAAATATATATATATATATATATATATATATATATATATATATATATATATATATACAAA
>JACXGI010020682.1:0-10896 GCA_016801175.1 Esox masquinongy | reverse complement strand
TAATTTTCTGAGATACTGAATTTGGGATTTTCATTAGTTGTCAGTTTTAATCATCACAATTAAATGAAATAAACATTTGAAATATATCAGTCTGTGTGTAATGAATGAATATAATATCCAAGTTTCACTTTTTGAATGGAATTACTGAAATAAATCAACTTTTTGATGATATTCTAATTATATGACCAGCACCTGTAATGTTAAGTTGATCAGTCTTTTTTCTTCACCGGACGGCAAGTAAGGTAGGTAAAACTCTCTAGTCTGTCATTTGCAACATCAATAAAAACAAAATATAATGCAGTTGAACAAAAAAAGTAAGGTAGACGATAATTGGGAAAGGAGGTTGTATTTTTTAAACCATTTCGGAAATTTCAGAAATGTTAATTAATGACACGCTAGTTAACAGTTTATTTCCCTAACAACTACTACTGATGTAGTTTCATAGCTTTTCTCTCCTTCGGTTGTGCTGTTTCCAGTGCAGCTCAGATAAATCAGAGCTTTTATCCAATCAGATTTTACACATGTGCTGTCTCCGGGTGAAAATCTATCCTGAGACCTATATAATTTCGAATTAATCCCATCTTCTGTTGAAGCAAATGGGGAGGAGGTTGTTGATTGTCATATTCTTCAACCAATCAGATTTCGAGTTCGCCATAATGAGCCTGTCTTTTGGCACCTAGAGCAGTTTTTTAGCTTGGCTACATGCGCATTTTTCAGGTGGTGTGATCGGAGAGCCAGCTACCTTACTGAGATAAAAGTAGTTAGCATGTAATGTAGGAACATCTAAGATTTATTTTAAGTTTCTTTAGTGAGGTTTGGATTGTTAGATGTAGTGCTTTGTGTTAGATTTTTTGTTTAGATTTGTACTGAGCCCTGTTGTCTTTTTAACGCACAATGAAGGAGAAGAAATGCATTTGTTGGCGGATTTACTGGCAAAGCCTTTTTCGGGAAAACATGGAAATTGTGAGGAAGGGTCGACCAAACCCCCAATTAGCAACCGTTCAGGGTAAGGATGTAGTAGATGCAGTGCTTTCTGTTAGATTTTTTGTTTAGATTTGTACAGAGCCCTGTTGTTTCTTAACGCACAATGGAGGGGAAAAAATTTATTTGGTGGCGGATTTACAGGCAAAGCCTTTTTTGAGAAAAGCTAGAAATTGCGAGGAACCAACCCCCAACCTAGCAGCCCTGTCCCAGACAGGGAAAGGATTTCTGTGGCACTTTCAATCAATGGAGTACGAAAAGTACACCTGGCTTACAGCGTTGAGGGAACATCGTTTTTGTGAGTACATTCTTGTTTCTTTGGTACCTGTAATGTCGTTGATTTGGGCTTTGCAATATATATTTGTGTTGCTGCCTCCTGTCATACTGCATAATGGTACTGTACATCCTTGATGGTTTTTTCACCATGTTTCTGTAACTAGTGTTGTAAGCCTCTTGTTAAATCGCTTTATTCCACTGGTAAGTAGGATAAAGTGCCCCACTTTGGAAATCAAATGCCCGTCCAACACGTTTGTTTTCGTTACTGACCTGTATCTACATGAAAGGTAAGCAGGTTAGGACTGTAACCGGGTAATAGTTCGTTTTAACCAGCAAGGTAGTAGATAAATGTAGCTGCCATGTACAAAAGTTGTGCAGAGGCTAATGACTTTCAAAATTGGAGGATTTCTTTGTCATTTAAATTACGCTATATGGGCTTAGAAAATACACTGACATGCGGATATAGGGGTGTACCGATTTCGATTATGTTTAGAAAATGTTTAGGTTTGATTTCGAAATTTAAGAGGAGTTTGCGATTCTGAGATTAAGTAACCGCACTTCATCGATTGTGGCCAGCTGTTACCACCTCCACGATATCCATGCAACTGATCGTGTATGGTTCATGTAAAGGAGTTGGCATTAAACGAATTGTACTCACTAAACCGTTAAAAACAACTAAACCACTCTATACTTGCAGGCCTATTATTTAACTTCGGTAGCGACAGTAATACTCTATATTAGAGATTAGTCAGCAACAATAAGACTTCCGATTTTCAAATGTTGCCTTCAAAATAAAGCTCTGTTGTGTGTCTGTAATTTGTGTTGTGTAGGCTACATTCTCAAAAAAAATGTGCGGGAAAATATAAATGAAACAAAATGATAATTTAAATATTACTTTTCATAGATTAAATAATATTATAAGGTGGAGCACACTGAAAAATGGTTAGAGCTTATGTAAGCTAATGTAGAGAACATTATATAATATAAAAAAATCATATTTTGATGTTATTGTTTTTAATTTGCTTGTGCTCATTTGCTTTGGAGCTTGTTTGTGTAATACATCCAACCACACTAGATGTGTTCACACGCACCTTAGCCTAGGGCTAATAGCATCCTAAGCCCTGGGCTAAGGGCCTCCTAAGCTCAGGGCTAAGCAAATGTTCACAGTTGCATATTTTGAAGTGGGAAAGCACCACCCTTAGCCTAGGGCTAGCTGGCCATGCTCTGGAGCAGGGTTAGCACCAACATTTCAGGGCTAGCCCCAGAAAAATGGTGACAAAATAACCAGTGTGAAACGGAGTCAAGAATAAAACAATCGAAAGTTTATTGTCCAATCACAAAACCTGCCCTTTCACTTAATTTACATACGCTTGTGACACGCACAGTTACCAACAGCTCCATCTGTTTTGGTCCTTTCACTTTGCAAAGTTTTGTCGTTTCATTATACCGATGTCATGAAGTCGTTAATTGAATCGTGGTAGCGTAACACTGATCATGTGGCAGTGATGTAGGCTACTGTAACATTATTTGCATGCCAGAGAGAACGTAACATTTGCAGCTTTTTATAGAATGTAAAATGGTATTGTCGTATTTGTCCGTTAGCCCAGGGCTAAGGAACAGAAGTGAATCCTTAACCTAGGTTTAAGCCTTAGCCCAGGGTTAACAAACTCTTGTGTGAACACAGGCTAAGCTGACCCGGGGCCAGTCTTAGCCTGGGACAGTGCTGTGTGGAATGGCCTTATATTTTCCATCCCCCCACAGTCATGTACAAGGGATACCTTTTGCAGAAAAACTCTCCAGTACCGCAGTGAATGTATTGTACGAAATACTCAGGAGAGTTTGTAAAATTAGAAATATAATGTGAAATCATGGAGCACTGTGCTACATTCCGCAAAACTATATATCTTTGTCCCTCTTTAACCCCCAATGCAACACACTATACTGTACATGGAATTCATATTGGTTCATTAGTTAGCAGCTAGTTGCTTTTATTAGGAGTCTGGCTAGTTAATCCATCTAAAATTATTCTGATGACATGAACATTATAACAAAATATGGAAACTTACTCATAAATGTGTCTGTCAGGAATAGACAGAAAAAGTCCCATACAGAAATACCTCTTGGGGGCGCTTTAAACATCACTGATGTTTCTCAAAATTTTGCCGTTAATAGAAACACACTTAAACGACATCTCCTCCGAAACTGCTGAACAGATTTAGTTGACAATCGGTGTAAAGGACCACTGGACCATTGTCTTTAAAAGTTATATAAGAAAAGTTGATATCTCATACAATATGGCCTCCATTTTAACCTTTGTGAACTCTCGTTAACGACATCTCCTCGGAAACCGCTGAACAGATTTGCACACCGTTCGCTGAGATGGACCCTGGGACCAGTATCTTCAATTCTATTTTTTGGAATTTTGATATCTCAAACGATGCGTGCGTAATAGGCTAATTAGTTTTACATGGGTGTGGCACTTTGTCAGGCTAAATATATCCCGTCAGGAATAGCCTAGACTTACGCCCTTTAACATAGCACTAAACATCAGGTCCATCCATGGACCTGTGCAGTATCAACCAAATAGACCTTAAGGGGGCGCTACAATGACACTGACAACTTTGAGCATTTATGAACTGTAAAATGCACACTCTAAGGACATCTCTTCGGAGACCGCTGAACGGATTTGCACGCCGTTTGCTGAGAAGGACCCTGGGACCAGTATCTTCAATTGAATTATTTGGAATTTTGATATGTCAAACGATTTGACCGCAATAAGTGAATGAAGTAAAATTACCTATCTACTACTTTGATATCATTGAACGGATTGGCATGCTGTTTGCTTGTGAAGGATCTTTGGACCATGAAATTTAAATGTTCTATATGAAAAATGTATATCTCAAACAGTACGGCAGCATTCAGTCCCCAAAATTTTGTGTCATTCTCTTTGTCTATTTTGGACTATTATTTTGAAGGAACTCTTATTTTGAAGGAAGAGCTGATGTAATGGGTGTGTGAATCTGAGTTGGAGTTGGTGGTTCTATCAGCAGTTACGGAGGGCTATTTTTGAAGCTATGGGAGGAGCCATGGCGGTGCTTGTGAGTCAATGGGGAATGGGTGGGGTGTTGGGAGCATGGCAGCATTCAGTCATCAATGTTTTGCGTTATTCTTTTTGTTTATATTGGACTATTGTTTTGAAGGAACTCTTATTTTAGGAAGAGCAAATGTTAAGTGTTTGTAAATCTCCCTGAACAGTAAGTTGGTCTTGGCAGTTGAAATTGCTGCTGCCATTAGCTACATTCCAGTGCAAACCATCTTAAGGTTTAGGCTATGGATGATAAATGCCTGTGTAAATTCTAACCCTATTGAAATTATTATTCAAAATAAGTCAATTTTATCATTTTATTTTCCCTTTGTAAAGAAGACCTTTATTTTAATATTTGTCACATTTCTTGTAAAAAAAACACTATAATATTTGAGGTTATTTCAGGTAATATGTTTGACTAAAGCATTTGTTTCAGTGTTTTTTTTTTAAATAAATAGTCTAAAGTATGTGTGTCCAGTGAGGTTAGTTTCTTGTTAAATGTTACAGAAATTATATATTATTGTACACATAGATATGTTTTTAGCAGATATTTTTTCTAACAAATTTCCCTTGGTAAGACTTTACTTTTTTAAGGTTTTTTGCCATGTGACTTCCTGTCAATTAATAATCAATGACCTTGTCACGTCCAATCCCATCGACAGCTTAAATTGTTCGTTAGGTCACACCTGCTCCCTTTTACAAGGTGGTAGTATTTCGGAAGATTACGAGCTTTCCAAGAGTACACAACACTGTGTATTCAAATCGTAAGTAGGCCTGTTGGATTTGTGGGTAAGTTTCAAATGAAGCTAGGTATTGTAATGGGGATATTAGCCTATTTGGTAAATTGTTGTTGTATATTTTGGAAAAGTTTATAGATACAATAGGCCTAATTGTTGCAACATTTCCTGTCAAAAGTGATCTAATGTACCCTGTATACTGGAAATGGAAACTGTTAAACAAGCTATTGGAAAGCCACATTTTTGAAAATGGTATTTTACGAAGGCGGACATTTCACTAGGGACTTGTCCCCTCCACATTTCGAAATTGCATTATTGTCCCCCTCTTCCACTTTTTATAGTGAAAAAATTTGGACGACGTGCTTCAGCGCCTGGCAGTAATTTCAGAGTGGCAGGCAGGCCAAGGCAACAGAAAAATACTCAGAGCCAGAGGGTATTAAACTCTGACATCTCGCCTCTTTGTTTCATAATCGTTTCTGGTACTGGTATATGCAGCTAGACTTCTTGGCAACAGAAGCTGCTTGTGCATGAGTTTTCCTGAAGCAAAGCAGTATATCGCAT
The DNA here is from genome assembly GCA_016801175.1 of Esox masquinongy. NCBI lineage: Eukaryota > Metazoa > Chordata > Actinopteri > Esociformes > Esocidae > Esox > Esox masquinongy. The sequence continues at coordinate 5,256 of JACXGI010020682.1, read as the reverse complement.
AGTAAGGTGTGTTTGATTGAGCTAGTTAGCAACCTAATTTCTCACAACGTTGTGCACAAGCAGGTAAAGCATACATTGCCCGCTCTCTCATTGATATAGCAAGCTAGTTCCTGTTTCAAACAAGGTTGATGGCAGATAATGACCAAATATCTTACAGCTGTTTCGTATGCAGTATTGTAGCTAGCTCATTTACTAATTGAGCTACATGAAGTTCGCCAGCTAGTTGATTAGTGCTGTGCTGGAGAGCTACACTATAGACAGCTAACAAAGCTGTTTTAAGACAGGCTATAGATCACTCTTCTAGCATCAGTCAAGATGAAATCATCTAAGAGATTGACGACCGATATTAGGACGTTTAAGGAGAGTTATCAGAGGGTCTATCAGTTATCTACCAAATTCTTTAATATTAAACATTTTGTCATGCTGTAATGACGTTCTACATGTTTCACTGTCATGGTAATTCAGCCTACATGACTTGGTGCACCATGTCTCAGCAGGATATTCAATTGTGTACAGTTTTAGAATTCAGGAGCTTTATAAAAATGTTTCACCCTCACTTAAAAAAACAAAGGTTCCAACACTGTATTTTACTAACTTAAATGTCAAAGTTGCTTGGCTAGTTTTAAAATAATTTTTAACTTTATCTTTGAAATAGTGTTTTCCATTTTCAGTGTGTACATTTGCTAGTTGAATTCTGAAAGACACTAATGGAAGTTTTTACAACACCTCATCCGTAAATAATTCTAAAATGCTTGTTTGGTACTAGAAAATAATTTTACATTATATTAAACCCAGCTGAAACCTATTTGGTTTATTTAAATTAAACTTAACGCTGTCTGTGTTATTGAGTTGTCACAGTATGTAATGCACTGGCATGTGTTAAGGTTGGTATTAGGTTACAAATGGCAGAAAGGAATTAAGTGAAGCTGAGGACGTGAGGCGTCCATTTCTGAAATTAGACATTCTGATGTACTTATTCTTTTGTTTAGTTGTACATTTGCTCCTTCCACATCTTTCATTCCTCAAAACATTGATTGACTGACTGGTTTCTACAGTGAGCTGTTTCTTTTTTGCACTTTTTGACCTAATATTGACCTCAACACATGCCAGTCTACTGCATACTGTGGCAACTCAAAAACACTAAGACCATATAAAGCTTAATTTATCAAACCAAATAGCTTTTAGCTGTTTTTGATATAATTAAAAGTGATGTTCTAGTACCACATTAGCAATTTGGCATGATTACTCAGGGATAAGGTGTTGGAGTAATGGTTGTTGGAAATGAGGCCTGCGTAGTTTTAATCAAAAAGACTTAAATAGTAATGTTTTTTACATCATTGATGTCTCGACTATACTTTGAATACCACGTTGGTGAAGAAAAGCAAAAATGTCCTTTCAAAACAGCAACATTTGTAAATTATTCCAAACTTTTGGCCCCCAGTGTATAACTTTTATTGTCCTGTTAGATTTCAGATCAATTCCATGGCTAAAATAAAGGTTTCCATAAAATGTATTTCAAATTGAGTTACAATATTATTTGTTTTATAGATGCCACGCAAACCTGGATTTATGCTGAGTGTTTTGTGTCTTTGGGTGTGCACAGTGTGTGACTGGGTGGAGCCTGTCCGTGTGTGTGTGTGTGTTCAAGTGGCTCTATAGTTAGAGTAAAATTTGTAATTGTAAAGTTCTGTTTGATTCCCAATTGAGCCAAATGTTGTTGTGTCCTAGGGCAAGGCACTCCACCCTAATTTACTCCAGGAAAATGTATCCGTACTTATTGTAAGTCGCTCTGGATAAGAGCATCTGCTAAATGACTAAAATGTATACATGTACATATTTTTTATATTAATGCATTTGATTTGTCTGTAAACACATTGTTATTTTTATTTACAATCTTCAAAGTGGAGTAAAACAAAAACGGAAATTGATTCCTTTATTAGAAACTTGCTAAATAAGCAATAGAAATGATTTGACATAACTACTCAATTCTGGTAATGGTGTGATTGTTATTAATGTACAGAAGTAACTTCTTTAATTTATTACCTACATTATCTAGCTTGGCTAGTTTTTATATTATTTTTAACTTAACCTTTCAAATAGTAATTTCCATTTTCAATGTGTAGCTTAGAAAAATTAAGCTTTTCACTATATAAGATGTCTGTGAGTGTGACATTCATCTACTATCTTCTTTTATTACACTGATGCTGAGAATGTTTTGTTGTAATAATCTTAGCTATTCCGCAATCAAAGTCAATTGACAATGTGTGTCATTAGGGTTTCAACAGTATGCCATAATCCTATTATGTTTGTTCCAGTTCACTAATATTTTTCTTCTTGCAAAAAACTGTCCTTTTTGCAAATTCCTGTGAGTTGAAATGGTATGAAGGTACCCAAATTAATATAGTAAAGCGTCAAGAAACACAACTTCTGGTGCAGTGGACATGAAAATCAGCCTCATGGTGGCACAAGCCTGTGAAGTTGGACTTTTTGAAAGTTCACCACACCCATCCCTTTTGACCTAGTCTTGGAAATCAGTCCATAGGTGTATCTCCTCACTATAAACATTTTTGCCACTGAGACCCAAAAAAATCGCCATCATGGATTTTCAGCCATCGTAGTTATTTTGAAAAACACTTAAAACACTACTCATATGGCAGCAAATGACCAATCTTGATGTAGTTTGACATTTGGCATCTATGTAAGAAGATCTTCAAGTGTTGTATGAACCAGACTAGTATGTAAAAAACTACACCATTGGACAGGAACCATTGGACAGGAAAAAACATCCTTCCAACCTTGGGTTAATGTTTGTACACGTGTACAGTTTGTCTTTTACCCTGCATACCATATTGCATAATTTTCATTCTAACTAAATGCTGAAACCCACGAAATGCTGCTTGCAGCTTTAATTGAAGTTGGAAATGTAAAGACAATTGCTTAGTTACAGTAACATATACATTCCAAGGAGCTTCAAAGTTTCCTTTTGTCATAACTTGGTCCCCTTAATCGCTGCTTGCAGCTATATTTCTGTCTCTCACTGTTCAAATAAACCTACCATTAAAATTATAGACTGATCATTTCTTCGTTTTGGGCAAACTTACAAAATCAGCAGGGGATCAAATATTTTTTTCCCTCACTGTACATATGTACGGATCATTCCTCATAACATCATTCTACTCCAGATCCTCGTAAAACTAACAATTTAATTTAGCTTAGTCTATCAAGTCAGAATGAGTAGGTGAGAATGAAATCAAATACAATGAATAACTTTTATTAGAGCTATAGCCTAAATCCTGATAAGGAATAGACTTGGAATAGGCTACAGGCTCTCATCAACATATGAGGAAAACCATTAACTTTTTCTGGTTTCAGGGAGGATCTTCTCTGAAGTAGAAGGCCAAAATGTGCCCAAATGAGCGACGTAACATTTAGTTTAGCTACCAAAGCCATATCAGAGATGCTGGGATGTTTGACTGGTCTTTGTCAGAAATACAGCAGCTTCATCAGATATTAAGGCTGCTCAATGAGTTTCATAATGTTTGTTATATGGTAGGTCTGGCAGGTAGTTTTTTCAGCTCCTGAAGGTACTGTGTTCAGTCCAACAGATGATGCAGCAGGTATGTCAGCTACCTTCAGAGGTCTGGCATGAACTGCCTTACCTTCCATGAGTAAGTGGGTCCCACATGTTCATATTAGCTGGCATTTGTGGTGTAATACTGTCAGCACTAATAGTCTGCTAGGGTCTTTGGCAGGGTGTCCCCAGAACCCCAACCCAGTGTAATAATGTTGAGCACCACTAGCCAGCTGCTATATTATTTAGTAAATGTTACCTTTACTAGAGCTCCGTCTTATGCATAATCATGAGTGATCTTTTATTTGCCAGACCGCGTAAGCGGAGCCGGCCAAGAAGAGCAAATGTCTCTTACTGACTGACTGACTGACTCTGACTGACTACCCCTTGTTAAATAGCGTAGTGGTTAGAGAAGCGGACCTGCAAACTATAGGTCCCCAGTTCGTATCTCCTCACAGTCAAAGCGAAGTACGCATTATGAATTATTCCGTATAGACGAACACTTTGCTGGCTAAAACCTTCAGTTTCTACATTATATTAAGCCTGAAATAAAACAGTTTACGGTTATATTGTGACTGTTTCTGGTGGATTTTCAAAGTACGCATCCGTGCATGCTTTTTGGGTCAGGATAGACAAACACTTAGCTGGCTACATCAGTAGTTACAGTAGTTCAGTAGTTATGTTATGGTATGCCTTAACTAAAACTGTATACGGTTATATTGCAACTGTTTTTGGCATGGAAAATTTCATATTCAGTCTCGCTAGCAATTGCTCAATTCTTATGGCTATTCCTAGGAAGTAATAGATACTAGTAAGCCTATTACTGGCTAATAAGCTGTTTGTGGTGGAGGTAAACTTAATAAGAAACGTTAGTCAGTTTAGCACAATGATCAATGGTGTCTAGCGACTGATGAAACTAGTAGTGCCATGGCGTAGTGGTTAAAGACAGTACCTTTCACGTGGAATACCTGAGTTTGAATCTATTGAGAGCAACTACATTTATTAATTTTATTTGTGGGCTGTGTGGGGCAATAGCATTAAGATAACATGCAAGCCTGCTAGAGGCTAAGTAGAACTAAGAAACATTGTACCTGCATTAGAGGAGGGGGTGACAGGATCCTTATCTCACTAGAATAGTTGGGAGCAAGAACAGACCGTTTGGTATGTGGTAGTAAATGGGCAGATTGCCAAATAAGGGAAAAGACGCTGGAGCTAGAAGTCGATTGGTTGGAATAACAACAGGGAAACCCGAAGACGGCAGCTGCCATAAGAAGATGTGTTAAACAACGTATATCTTACCCATATATGGTATGAACCGCTCCCTGAACCAGAAAAGCAGGGTAGGGGGCTCATGCTATAAGAACTGTGTGTGCTGTGATTGTGTCAGACTCTGCTGGACTGAATGCCACACTGTCTCCAGATATATCTGTATGAATAAAGATGATTGCCGGCACTGCGATTTTGTCTCCTCTTAATCTCTTCTCATTAACCAACTCGGGGAAGTACTTTAGGTCGGTACTTCAACAACTTGGGGGCTCGTCCGGGATGAGAAGGAGATCTGAATTTGAGAAAACTTTGCTGACCACGACAGACACTGACGGTTCGTGGCCACATCAAATGAGGTAAGCAGAACCCGTTCCATCAAATCTGCACATTCGGCCTAATTACCAAATTCTGAACTAGAA
>JACXGI010020681.1:0-10897 GCA_016801175.1 Esox masquinongy | reverse complement strand
TTGATGTGGTGAGTACAGTCTTGTTAGTCTCTGTGGGACAGATGTTTAGTAAATAGTTTGGAGGTGGCTTGATGTGGTGAGTACAGTCTTGTTAGTCTCTGTGGGACAGATGTTTAGTAAACAGTTTGGAGGTGGCTTGATGTGGTGAGTACAGTCTTGTTAGTCTCTGTGGGACAGATGTTTAGTAAACAGTTTGGAGGTGGCTTGATGTGGTGAGTACAGTCTTGTTAGTCTCTGTGGGACAGATGTTTAGTTAACAGTTTGGAGGTGGGGAGCATTGTCTTGTTAGTCTCTGTGAGGCTGAAGGCCTGTTACAGAGGACCATGGTATGGAGACAGAAAGTGTTCATGTGCAGGAGTTTTTGGTCATAATGAGCTGTTCTGCCCACCACCTGCCTGAGGAGAAGTTTTGAAACCGTAGATAACTTCGGTGGGAGTCCAGTATCATGAAAGTTAGAGGTAGTTTCTCAAGGTAATTGAAAACTACCATGATCACAATGAATTGCAGTGGCACTAGTTAACAATTACCTTAAAATGACAGGCAATTCTCTCAGTAGAATTTGCAATTCTACAAATTTTGCAGTTTAACTACTTTCAGTCAATTGTATGCATTCTGACATGAGGTGATTTGTTTTAATGATAATGTCCTGCATTTCTAGACATTTTGTCTAAGGGTGGAAAGACATCTTTGCTTTTCTAAAAAATTGAGAGAATTGGTTACAAAAGCTAGACTCATTTACCTAAATACTGCTCAAAAAAATTAAGGGAACACTTAAATCACACATCGGGAAATATCTTAAAGATCAACATCTTTACTATACATTGTGTAATTCGTTGGGAAGAAAATGGTGTAACAAAGGTGAGTGGAAACCAAAATCACCAACCAATTGAGGGCTGGATTCAAACTCACACCAAAAATCAAAGTAAACGATTGAAATCACGGGCTGTTCCAACTTGCGTGACATTCATCATAGCAACTCATAATGTGACTCAGTAGTGTGTATGGCCCCCACGTGCCTGTATGCACTCCTGACAGTGTCTGGGCATGCTCCTTAAGAGATGGTGGATGGTATCCTGGGGGATCACCCAGACCTGGATCAGGGCACCTGTGAGCTCCTGGACAGTCTGTGGTGGCGTCAGATGCATACATAACAGCCCAGAGGTTCTCAATTGGATTCGGGTCTGGGGAACATGAGTGCCAGTCAATGGTATCAATGCCATCATCATCCAGGAACTGCCTACACACTCTGGCCACATGAGGCCGGGCATTGTCCTGCACCAGGAGGAACCCAGGGCCCACTGCACCAGCGTAAGATCTGACGATGGGTCTGAGGATTTCTGGTACCTAACAGCAGTCAGGGTACCTGGTACCTAACAGCAGTCAGGGTACCATTGGCTAGCACGTGGAGGTCTGTGCTACCCTCCAAGGATATGCCTTCCCAGACCATTACTGACCCACCGCCAAACTGGTGATGCTGGATGATGTTGCAGGCAGCATAACGTTCACCACGGCGTCTCCAGACTCTTTCACGTCTGACACGTGCTCAGTGTGAACCTGCTCTCATCTGTGAAGAGAACGGGGCACCAGTGGCGGACCTGCCAATTCTGGTGTTCTCTGGCGAATTCCAATCGAGCTGCACGGTGCTGGGCTGTGAGCACAGGTCCCACTAGAGGACGTTGGGCCCTCATACCGCCCTCATGGAGTCTGTTTCTGACAGTTTGGGCAGAAACATGCACACCAGTAGCCCTCTAGAGGTCATTTTTTAGGGCTCTGTCAGTACTCCTCCTGTTCCTCCTCGCACAAAGGAGCAAATACTGGTCCTGCTGCTGGGTTGATGCCCTTCTACGGCCCTGTCCAGCTCTCCTTGTGTAACGGCCCGTCTCCTGGTATCTACTCCATGCTCTTGAGGCTGTACTGGGAGACACAGCAAACCTTGCTATGGCATTTATGGATGTGCCGTCCTGGAGGAGCTGGACTACCTGTGCAACCTGAATGAGCTGCAGGTACTGCCTCATGCTACCAGTAGTGACAAGGACACTAGCAAAACACAAAACTAGAGAAGAATCAGTCAGAAAGGATAAGGAGAGAACAATTGTCTATAATGATTACGTGTTCCCTTATTTTTTTTGGGCAGTGTATGTTTATGCTAGACCTTATCTTAATGTTTATGCTAGACCATATCTGAATATGTTTATGCTAGACCCATTTATCTAAATATGTTTATGCTACACTCATTTATCTAAATATGTTTATGCTAGACCATATCTAAATATGTTTAATGGGCTAATTGAGTGACTGCAACTTTCCATTGTGCAGCAATACTTTATGAACACAAACAACTACAAGTAGGAATGTTATTGCACACAAATGAGGTTTGTGAAACATATGGAAACAAATGGAAATACAAACAACTACAATAAAATAAGCAAAAAACAAACATAATGATTTGGACACTATTAGTCCAATCTGCCCAGCAATATTTTAACCCACAGCATCAAATGAGAAAGGGAGAACAGTGACGAGTTGGAATTTAGCTTCCTTTACTTTCACTGTTAGATATTACATTGTGCTAGATAAATACAGGAAGATGCGTGGTATTATGCAATGTGCTATAAACCTGAATCCACTTATGTACAGTTTTTAAAAGCTCAGTTACTGTTGTTATAAACAGTAAAATCCTTACTTTACTAGGCAGAGAAGAGGCAGTGATTGGTGCGTAAAGTGACCCACTTGGTCAAGTATTATATATTGACCAATATTTACAAAAACATATATTTTTAATATGTGCCTATATTTTTTTAAACATATACTAATATATGTCTTATATGTATTACTAATGTATGGCCATATATTTCATACATATATTTACATATTTGATTTTGGCTGTTTTCAAATATGTTTTAAATATGTCTTAAATTTGTGTAAATATATTAACATCAATGATAAAATTAAAGTTGGTAATATGCATTTAGCATTTACATCTAACTGATATATTTCCATATTTGTATTGTTTCCTGTCATGTGTTTATTATGTTATAACTGAGAGGAATGGCATTCATGATACTGTGTTAAAATGTATGCATATTGTTTTCATAATGAGTCTTTTTTTAAATGTAAACTTGGAGTACAAAGTGGTTCATTATATTGTAACTGAAAAAGGTACTATATGCTGCTTGACAGTGACTAAAGTCAAAACTTTGGTGTATTTACTAGACATTTATCATTATATTGCGACACAATGGCAGTTGTATGATACTGTGAAGAAAAGTCCTTATTAAATTAAGATGACTGACAGTTGTTTCTTTACTTGCATTTACAATGTATTTAATAGAAATTATGGTAAATACATACTGTACAATTTATAAATCGGCTCTTGTATGTAAAAGATAATTGTCTTTTCACAGTAATTATTGTAATGCAATAAGGCATAGACTGGTGGTTATGTTGGTTTGCTCCTCATTTTGCCAACAATAATTAGTTAAACTCACTACTGTATAACAAGGAGATTCTTTGGAAAATAATGTCTTGAAGGTTAATTCCATGATGTGTTGATGAGAAATGCTTAAAGTTCTGCATATTCATACATTTCATTATTTTAACACATAATATTCAACATTAAAATATATGACATGCATTGTATTATGATATTGTGAGAAGCGCAAGTTATATATTTCGTGAACATATTCAGGGCACATATGTAAATATATTTTGAGATTTCCTCTACATACATGTGCATATATGTTCTGCATGACTTTTCTGTGTCGGTACTAATGGATTGCAGGGTTCTTCTATTAAGCTTCATCAAATGTATGTACTAATTATAATTTACCCTTGATAACAGTGTTTGCAAAATGACTAACATTTAAAATTTAAAAGACAAATTGTGAACAAATTATGAAGTAAGTTTGAATTACATAAATATACAAATTAAGTTTGCTCAGATAGTACACAGTCAATATGAAATATTAAATTCTCAGAAAGTACACAGTCATTATATAATAATTTTGTGGGACTAAAACAATGGACAATAGTTGAATATCAATTATGTACATTTAATATTGATCAGTGGTAATTCAGTGGTATTTTTTGATTGAGGCCATATGCTTTCATTCATTCACATTACATTCATTCATTAATTCCCTCGACATTCATTCAATTACATGCATTCATTCCCTCTTCTTCTTCATAGTCTTCCTCTCTCTGCAGCACTTGTGGAAACAGACTTTGCAGCATGTAATGGTCCCCATGACAACAGTGATAGCTATGGTAAGTAGCAGAAGGATCACGTCCAAACTGTGGTACTGGATCCAGTTGAGGTCGTGAGCAGCGGTTCTCAGGTGTTCTGCTCCGCCGTGGCGTATCACAAACTCCGTCCAGAACACGGCCAGATCCAGTGGCTCCATGGGTCGGTCTTTATGCACCGCTGACAACTTCAACATTTTCTCCTTGTAACTGGGGAGGACGGACAGAGAAACCGTCAGGAACGCTGCAGATGTTTCATGAGTATCTAGGAAACTCATTGCTACATTGTATTCAAGCTAAAATGTGGATCTCATTACTTCCTATAGCATTAATAACTTTTTTATATCAATATCTCTCACTCCTACAGTAGGTCTCAATTTGTTCTGTAAGTTCAGCCTCACTGCATGACAGAAATTGAATGGTAATGGTCTTACATTACCCTACACTGCATTCACAATTTAATATCCATTTTTTATGTAGAATAATACAGGTGTCAAGTCATTTTGATTTATTATTATGGAATAGAATGAAGTCTGACCTTGAGTTGTTGATGACCTTGTTCAGGGTCTCCACCAGTTTATCTGAGGTGATATCGAAAACACTGAGCACCTCTCCTACACCCCTCACTGCCATGCGGTGTGCGTTGTCCCCCTGGTCACCAATCAACGGCAGCATCACCATGGGAACAGCGTTACAGATCCCCTCATAGATACCGTGGGTTCCTCCGTGGGTCATGAAGACCTTGACTTTAGGATGGCCTAGAACATGGAAGGTAGAACATATTCCATGATGAATATCTTAATATGTTCACCCAGCACAGCCAGAAGAGGACTGGTCACCCCTCTGAGCCTGGGTCCTCTCTAGGTTTCTTCCTAAATTTTGGCCTTCTTAGGGAGTTTTTCCTAGCCACTGAAATTCAACACTACTGTTTTTTGCTCCTTGGGGTTTAAGGCCGGGTGTTTTGTAAAAGCACTTTGTGACAACTGCTGATGTAAAAAGGGCTTTATAAATAAATTTGATTGATTGATTGAAGATCTGCACTTTAGGATGGCCAAGAACATGGAAGGCAGAAAATGTTCCATGATGAAGACCTGCACTTTAGGATGGCTTAGTACATGGAAGGTAGAACATATTTCATGATGAAGACCAGCACTTTAGGATGGCCCAGAACATGGAAGGTAAAACATATTCCATGATGAAGACATGCACATAAGGATGGCCTAGAACATGGAAGGTAGAACATATTTCATGATGAAGAATATAAGATGTTTGTTATTATGCACTATGCAACAATAGTAATATTTTCACTACATCGTGATTTATAACTATGATTCATATACCAGTTATCATGCTATTTCAGTACAATAGTTTATGATAAATATACTGGTTATAATACCTTTATGATTGTGAGTTAATCTCTAATCATGAGAAACTTACCCAGCAGCTCATTCTGAGGAATCCACTTCATTACTCTGACGTTGGCTGGGGCGTTGTCAGGGACAACACCTGTGTACCTCCACACAACCTGAAACATAGAGACACACCTGTTTATATAGAATAATCCACCAGTACTGGAGGAAGTCTACCTCCACACAACCTGAAACACAGAGACTAACCTGTTTATATAGAATAATCTACCAGTACTGGAGGAAGTCTACCTCCACACAACCTGAAACACAGAGACACACCTGTTTATATAGAATAATCTACCAGTACTGGAGGAAGTCTACCTCCACGCAACCTGAAACACAGAGACACACCTGTTTATATAGAATAATCCACCAGTACTGGAGGAAGTCTACCTCCACGCAACCTGAAACACAGAGACACACCTGTTTATATAGAATAATCCACCAGTACTGGAGGAAGTCTACCTCCACACAACTTGAAACACAGAGACACACCAGTTTATACAGTTGTGCTCAAAAGTTTGTATACCCTTGGAGAATTGGTAATATATGTACCATTTGTAAAGAAAACATGAGTGAGCAGGCAAAACACGTCTTTTATTTCTTATGGAATTCACATTTAACTTTAGGTCATAACAGAATGGCACAATCATAAAACATAAAAATCATAAAACATGGCAACCAAGAAAAAAATGTACCCCTGTTCAAAAGTCTGCATACCCTTAGTTCTTCACCCTTTTGCATCAATGACAGCGTGCAGGTGGTTTAGCTGCCCATTCGTCTTGGCAAAATGCCTCCAGGTCATGCAAAGTCTTTGGTCGTCTTGCATGAACCGCACGTTTGAGATCTCCCCAGTGTGGCTCAATGATATTAAGGTCAGGAGACTGTGATGGCCACTCCTGAACCTTCAACTTTTTCTGCTGTATCCACTGGAGGGTCAACTTGGTCTTGTGCTTAGGGTCATTATCGTGCTGGAAAGTCCAAGAGTGTCCCATGCGCCGCTTTCGTGCAGAAGAATGCAAATTGTCTGCTAGTATTTTCTGATAACATGCTGCATTCATCTTGCCATCAATTTTCACAAGAATCCCTGTGCCTTTAGAGCTTACACACCCCCCAAAACATCAGTGAGCCATCACCATTTATCACAGTGGGGATGGTATTCTGTTCAATATAGGCCTTGTTGACCCCTCTCCAAACATAGCGCTTATGGTTGTGACCATAAAGCTCTATTTTGGTCTCGTCACTCCAAATTATGTGGAAAAACTATGGCGCTTTTCCACTGTATGGTACCAGCTCGACTCGGCTCTACACAGCTCGCCTCGGATGGTTTTCCACTGCAGATAGTACCCTGTACCTGCCCATAGTATCATAGGAAAACTGCCATGACTCCACCTCCAACGAGACACACACGGGAACAACAATGGAGGATATCGTACTCCTAATACCGGCGACAAGACAGCATTTGCCAACTAACGTAAACCCTGCAGTGAACAGAAAAATCTATTAAATGAACTCCATCAATTTTCTTTTAAATTGACACGCTTTGAACGTGGCAAATCAAAAGTAAACTAAATCTGGATAACATGGTCACAGACCCTGTTTGAAAAACAGTGAAAAAGTAGAATAGAATTATCGCCCTGCAGTATAAAAGATGCAATCTTCTGTTAGATTTAAGCATATACACCTAACATTTCAACGCCAACACATTTAAAACAACCTACATAACCCCTCCATCTCCATTAAAAGGTATAAATAATTGCTCTATTAATTGCCGGCTATAATACCACGCCGACTGACTCAAGACTAGCCTACTGTACACAAGGCAGCGTTCATACTGGTGGTAGCAAGGAAGCACGCGTGAGCAGTAAATTTGGTCTTAATACATTGCAGACTGCAACAATGGTTAGAAAGCTTGGTAGGCTGCTTCTGTTGGGCTTGACATTACTACTTTGACCAGTGCAATGTATGCCAGTTAGCCTATAGAAAAACCCAGAGGAGGAAAAAGACGAGGTCCTTTTGTAGGTTACAAAAACAGCGCATCTTTGTGGATCCCTCACGGGGATAACGAGTTGATTTCAACGCCATTGTGTAGGTCCAAACCAAGAGGAGTTTTGGGAAAATACGATTGCTTAAATTACGAGTCTGGTCCTATGAACTGGCACTGAAATTAACCCATTTCAATGCAATGACTTCTGGCACAGCACGCAAAGACGCGCCGTTCTCGTCTCTTGTCCAATCAGAAGTCTTCCGTGTTTTCACATCACCTTTTGGTATCGCCTCCGCTCGCTTGGAACCTTGACGAAGCAGGTACTAAAAAGGTACCTGGTACCAGGTACTATCCCAACTTTTGGCCAGTGGAAAAGCAAAAAAGGCGAGCGGAGCCGAGTTGAGCTGGTACCATGCAGTGGAAAAGCTGCCAAAGCGGGTAGAGTCGAGGCGAGTAGAGTCCAGCCGGTACCATGCAGTGGAAAAGCTGCCAAAGCGGGTAGAGTCGAGGCGAGTAGAGTCCAGCCGGTACCATGCAGTGGAAAAGCGCCATTAGTGTGCCAGAAGCTGTGAGGCGTGTCAAGGTGTTGTCGGGCATATTGTAATCAGGCTTTTTTGTGGCATTGGCGCAGTAAAGGCTTTTTTCTGGCAACTCGACCATGCAGCTCATTTTTGTTCAAGTATCATAATACTGTGCTCCTTGAAACAACCACACCGTCTATTTCCAGAGCAGCCTGTATTTCTCCTGAGGTTACCTGTGGGTTTTTCTTTGTATCCCGAACAATTCTTCTGGTAGTTTTGGCTGAAATCTTTCTTGTTCTACCTGACCTTGGCTTGTTATCAAGAGATCCCTGAAGTTTCCACTTCTTAATAAGTGATTTAACAGTACTGACTGGCATTTGCAAGGCTTTGGATATCTTTTTATATCCTTTTCCATCTTTATAAAGTTCCATTACCTTGTTATGCAGGTCTTTTGACAGTTATTTTCTGCTCCCTATGGCTCAGTATCTAGCCTGCTCAGTGCATCCACGTGAGAGCTAACAAACTCATTGACTATTTATACACAGACACCAATTGCAATTTAAGAAACCACAGGTGTAGGAAATTAACCTTTAATTGCCATTTTCACCTGTGTGTGTCACCTTGTGTGTCTGTAACAAGGCCAAACATTCAAGGGCATGTTAACTTTTTGTGTGATTTCTGTTATCATTCTGATTTTAAAAAGAGCCAAACAACTATGTGATAATGGCTTCATATGATCACTATCCTTCAATAAAAGTTTTTTTTGCATGATCAGTCATATTTTCAAAATCAATGCCAACATTTCACTATTTCTGCCAGGGTATGCAAACTGATGAGCACAACTGTATATATTCTCTATGTAGGAAACAGAAACCCATTGGTGGGTATTCAAGGTGTCCTTACTCTCTGAGGGATCCGACTGAAGGCATCAAAGAACTGCTTTGCTTTCTCCTCTGGCATCTGGGAGACCACGGAGCCCAGAGTAAAGACCACGAAACCATCCTCTCCTGACCCATCTACAAACAGCTGCAGGTCCTGAAGACAGAAAGGCAGGAGATGGGGTTCTTTTTAATATATATCTACAGCTCCGGAAAAAATTAAGAGACCACTGCACCTTTTTCTTTCCTTTCCAAAAAGTACGAAAAGGAAGGTTTTGAGTGAGGAACAGAAGGGTTAAAATTAAAAGACCACTGCAAATTAAACCCTTCTGTTCCTCACTCAAAACTTTCCTTTTCAACTTTTTTGGAAAGGAAAGAAAAAGGTGCAGTGGTCTCTTGATTTTTCCGGAGCTGTATATATATAGTGTATATATGGTTTTATTCATACAGGGAAATCAACCTTAGTCAGAGGTCTCTTTTGCTTTTAGGGTTAGCCGTGATGTGCTCTGTATTACAGCAATAATATAAAACATAAAAAATATAAAAATATAACAAACATGATAAAATCTGGAATATAATTTAAAATTTGAAATGCACATGGTTTAAAAAAAGCAATCACAAATAACAATTAAAAGGTTATGTGATTCATTATTCATTAGGAAACCCTTTTGCAATTATGTTAGCACAGCTGAAAACTGTTGTGCTGATTAAAGAAGCAATAAAGCTGGCCTTCTTTTGACTAATTGAGTATCTGAAGTATGAGCAACTGTGGGTTCGATTACAGGCTCAGAATGTCCAGAAACAAAAAACTTTCTTCTGAAACACGTCAATCTTTTCTTGTTCTGAGAAATAAAGGCTATTCCAGGCAAGAAAATGCCATGAAACTAAAGATCTTGTACGATGATGTGTACTACTCCCTTCACAGAACAGCGCAAACTGGACAAATACATAAGTGTCTAGTTTGAGAAAAAGACGCCTCACAGGTCTTCAACTGGCAGCCTCATTAAACAGTACCCGCAAAACAACAGTCTCAACATTAACAGTGAAGCGGCGATTCTGGGATGCTGGCCTTCTAGGCAGAGTTGCAAAGATACAGCCATATCTCGCACTGGCCAATAAAAAGGAAATATTAAAATTGGCAGAAGCACACAGCCACTGGACAGAGGAAAAACTCAGAGAGATCCACAACTATGGGCAATGCAGCAAAGAAGAAGGAAAGAAATGGAGTGAGACTGAAACATGAGGTTGGAGGAACTATGCAATCAGGCTGAAACATGAGGATGGTGGAACTATGCCGTCAGACTGAAACATGAGGATGGTGGAACTATGCTGTTACCTGAAGTATGAGGATGGTGGAACTATACAGTCAAGCTGAAGCATGAGGATGGTGGAACTATGCCGTCAACCTGAAGCATGAGGATGGTGGAACTATGCCGTCAACCTGAAGCATGAGGATGGTGGAACTATGCCGTTAACCTGAAGCATGAGGATGGTGGAACTATGCCGTAAGGCTAAAACATGAGGATGGTGGAACTGTGCAGTCAGGCTGAAAAATGATGACAACAAGACCTGCAATGTTATCAGGTAAAGTCATATGGCGACAAAGAGCATCATTGTAATATAGCATTAGCAAATGTTTTAAATAAAGCCTTAACTATTTCCAGATGCCTGTTCCTAAATGGTTTAACTGAGTGTGTTGAGGATGGTCAGCTGGTCTGCTGAGATAAATGGCAGGTCGGATGGATGTCCCAATAATATCTTCTGATTCCAGGCTACCCATTTGTCTAAAAGCATGGGACTGTTGTGGGCTAGCAGTAAATTATGGGGTGGTTATGTCCTGGGCTAGCGGTAAATTATGGG
>JACXGI010020680.1:0-10882 GCA_016801175.1 Esox masquinongy | reverse complement strand
CTACATGAGAGTAAAACAACTGGTACAGACACACTGTGTGGGTCTACATGAGAGTGAATCAACTGGATCATCTCAGTCAGCTGAATATCTGCCCTGCCGCTGTTGCTGAAATCGATGCTGCGCATGTAATTCTCAACAGGTATATCGCTCTATGTTTCAGCCCTCAAAGAAGATTGGTTTAACACACTTTAAACAACATTAATCCAAGGTAGTACAGGAACAGTTCACCACCAGGTAACACAGCGACTCACTGTGATATTCAGGTTCTTCTCTTTGAGTTTGTGGATGAAGGCCTCTTGCAACTTCATTTTCTTTTTATCCTCCCCTGCCTTAGCAACCAGGACATAGTCATAGGACAGTGATGTACACTGTGGAGGAAGACACACACACACACACACACACACACAGACAAACAAACACACACACACACAGACAAACAAACACACACACACACACACACACAGACAAACAAACACACACACACACGCACGTCACTCACAATTGAGCATTTTCTATGGATCCAATGGTAAGCAGGAAGAGTAAACTTTAACTGTACCACTAACTGAATCTGTGGCATGACAGCTATGTTAACTTCACAGCCAGAGTTTACATCACCCAGCGTTGGACATTACCACTGAAACTACTGTGTGAAATAGGTGGCATTAACACGAGCAGCCCAATTCTGATGTGCTTCTCATCAATTGGCCTTTTGAAATATCCCACGAGGTCTCAAGAAGATCTGACGAGAAAAGGTTTGACCGGTCAAAAGATCAGAATTGACCAGCCTGTGTGAAGGCGGCCTGCGTGTCGTGTCTTACCAGCGGTGGTAGTGATGGCGACTCGGGACTTTCGGAACGGCACCCGTTCTCCTGCACCACTCCAATCAGCTCCAGGAGTTCGATGCTGGCCTGCGACACCATGACAAAGCAGACACACAGAGCGAGGTGGGAATGCGTTGCAATTGGCCCCAGAATCAGTTGAGGCCCAGTTAACACATGCTGACTTATTCAGACTTTTTGGCCTATTTTTGGCAGAACGTCTGCGTGCACTCAGCCCCGTATACACACACACTGGGTTTATGCTAATGCCAAAATGTGTGGACTTTTGACCAGATTTTAGTGGAATGGAATCCACTTCACAACAATCATCAAAGGGTTTATATAATCATCCCAATTCTCATGTTGTTGTTTTTTACATTTGATGTGATCAGTCAAAATACAGACTGGACACTCAGAATTGATCTGCCTGTTTAAACGTCTCCATAGTGGGCAGAATACCAGATCATGGTGCGGGTTGTGCTTTTGTATTGTACACCTCAATGTCTTGCCCAAGTCAAGGTATTAAAATGTGATATTTGCCATATTTTGCCATACGTTGTTAGCAATGAGTGGAAATCATTCTACTGCATTTCTGATACAGTAGAATGAAATTTCCTATTTCTCCTCTTTGATTAAATGGACACTCAATCAATTGCCCATTATTTCAAAGAGCCACAAGGGTATGCAGAATAATGACTACATTAAAATGTATAAAGATTGTTATGTTAGTGTAGGCATATAGGATGCGATTATAATAATTAGTGTAGTATTAATGTTTTCGCCTACCTGTCTCCGGTGCCGCGACATGACAGCAAAACAGGTGTTAAATAACGCAGAAAGAGTTCCTCTCTGTACGTTTCCAAACGACTGTCCTTACCGTAATGTAAAGTATAATTACTTTACATTACTTTATTTTTTTAGTTCAACAACATTCACAGGTATAAAAAATTGCATTCGATGTACCTGACACCCTACTTCCGTATCCTACTTTCCCAAGAAACTCGGTGTGTTTTTTTACCTCAGGAATGTGAAAGCAACTATACCAGTTGCGGGCTTCGATGTGATCGCTTCAGCGCTACGATGGGATGGGATGGTTTGTCATTCAAAAGGGTTTGGCTTGTCTTTAGTAGCAACTGGATAAATATAGACTTGATTGGTAAAAAGACTTAGCATTTTAAACATTTTCAGATGAAGACCAGCTGTTCAATAAATCGACAAGTATTTAAACATTAGCTGTGCATTATTTGTAAATGTATCATCATCCAGCAGGCGGCGGCAGAGTATAGATTTTGAAGACCCGCCTCTAGTTCTGGTTGCAACTATTTTTCCGGGAATTTAATTCCCCATTTAAACTAATAGAGGAAACCCTTCGATATGTTTCCACCAATCCTCCGTGGTGAACTACTAATTTAAAAGATTAGAATAACTATACGAACCACAAAAAATCATACATTTTTCTCCAATTTTTTTCCTAAATGCGTGGTAAGCTTTTGAATTAGCCTAATACAGCACCACCAAGACCGTTATTCCATCCAGAACTATTGGCCACCTTGGCAGAACAAAAAAAGATGAGGAAAAAAAAATATATAAAATATATTACTTATAAAATATATATAAGTTAAGTTTGATGTGACGATCAAAATATGAGAGACATTCTACCTTCAATTGAGGTAAAATTGTTCAAAGAAAAAAAATCTTAAAGTAAATATTTTTTTGTAAAACTTTTACAATTTTTGGCATTCATCATTTTTGATTAACAAAATCTAATAGAAGTTTCTTACCATTTAAATATGTATATTTTTATTTTTGTATATATATACAAAAATAAAAATAAATAAAATAAAAATATAAACAGTCGATGTGGATATGTGTCTTGTTCTTGTCCTTAGATCACTCTCAATGTTGTTCTTGTCCTTAGATCACTCTGCTTTCTCTACCTGTCACTTCAAAGTTCCTAATGATTGATTTTATATAAATATTGATTTTGTGTGTATATATATATATATATATATATAGACTGTCCCAAGTCTACTAGGAGTTGCTGTGACTGCAGGGTCTAATCATGTATTGAATATCTAAAGAACTGGGAGAAAACTGGTGTAAAATATGAAATAAAAACTGAATAGATAATAATGGTCTAATGGTAAAAATGTCTGCATCTGGGAATGATGAACTACAATCCCCACATTTTGCACTGAAGATTTACATTTTAATCAAATATAAACAAAAAATTAAATGGCATGCTTTTTATAGTTATAGTTAAGAAAATGTACATTTGTTACATACAATTTCCCCTGTTGCGCATTTAAAGGGACACTGTGTAGAATCCTGCCTCTAACATTTACAGTTTTAAACAATGAAACAACTTGTCCCCTCCTCTTCCTTTACGGGACGAGACGAGAATAGTACTAGCTAGTCCAGGGTGGTTTAGGGTGGGGTAGATAGCACTGCCAGTGTCTAGAACACGTATGAAGAGTCTACACTTCAATTCAAACTGATAGATGAACCAGTGAGAAACACTTCTGTGGGGAATATCTCAGGCACAGTTTTGTGGAAAACTTAAAACATTCCCTCCAGATGTCTTCTGGTAATTTCTGCCAGTAGTACAGTAACAATCTTAGAAATGGCCCCTTCAAACTATTTTTCAGACTTTTTAATGAAAAACTTTTTTGCCGTTGCTCTAATTTGAATTCAATATGTGGACTTATGCAAGGTCTCAGACGCGATGATGTGTTACTGTCTATTTTAATGCCGCAACTGTTGGATCAAGTGTCAATTATTTTAGTCAGAAACAAGAAGTCCTTTAAAGATTTAACCCAGCATTTTCAAATCTGAATTACTCATTGTGAATTACGTGGCACATTTGTTGGCCCCACCAGAGACCCGCCCAGTTCTCCCATCTGTGTGGCATACAAGTGGACAGCCACATACTACCCGCACTCAGACCCAGGTCTCTGTCATCACATTACGTCAGCTGTCACGACAAGAGATGTGCCCGAATCTCCTGACAAGGCATTGCACGGCGCAGATGTAAAAGCTGCTGTTCAAGCTTCGGGGCTATTTCTGAGACTGCTTTTGAACGTTTTCTCAAAGGATGTTCTTCTTAGACAGTCTTTGAACATATTCCTACAGGGCCACATGTGTATTTTTACTATAAAGTGACATCTCATTTTCTCATTGACCCTCTTTAATACAAAAACGGTGCCTAGGCGGGACCACCCAACGCCCTGTTATTACGGAGGGGAACACACATGTATGCAGCCCTCCCCATTAATTTGGACTTTGTGCCCTCCCGAATCTGTAGAGGAACTGGTAGGAGCAGTGAACACCCAACCCAAGACCTCCACAAGCACACACACACACACACACACACACACACAGTATTCACAAATACACATGCATTCTTTTCATCTCTGTGTGTCTCTCTCTCATGCACACACGCACACACACCACAATGAGGACAGGAAGAGAAGATGCATACAGCTCTAAGAAAAAGTGGTCAGACGAAATAAGCAGCTCTATTTTGCCGCACCCAGGGAGGAGGGGCAGGATAATGACATGGGCGAACCACTTCAAGAGGGCTGGGGGCCGAGCGGCGCTAAATTTGACCAGACGGGATGGGAGAAAGGAGCTCCGTCAAGAGAGATGTGGCTGGGAGAGGGCAGGCTGACAAATGTTTCTGGACTGCAGGGGGAGAAAGCTGTGTGTGTGTTTGTGTGTGTGCGTGTGTGTGTGTGTGTGTGTTTGTGTGTGTGTGAGAGAGAGAGCTGAGGTCTCAGTCAGAGCTGACCTTTTGAGTTTTGCCATGTTTTAAGAAATGTGGAAATTCCTTGAATTTGGCCAACTATCCCTGCTGTCACAGCTACTTTGACCGCTGCGAATCCACGGCACCCAGAATAGGCTGCTCGGCCTTTTGGATGCAAATTCTTGTTTATAACAGGGATATTAAATACCTTCAGATGAACAGAGGGCACGTTTTTTAGTACTCCTGAGCTATGAAGTACCCATCGAAAGCCATAAAGTGGCCTGGTGTTTTTTCACATGCAAATATTAGCCTGAGGTGGTAGTATCTGTTTTTACTTTAATGGGACAACGGAAATAACGTAGCTGCACGCCCGAACCGTCGCTTGACAAAGGCAAACACTAATGGCATCCTAACGGATTATTTAACCTCCTTTAATTCTCACTCGCATTTGGACCACGGAACTTTGTCCTTTTGTTTCATTCACTGGTCTGTTATTTTAAAGTACCTTTGCAGAATACAGTGCAACATGTTTTAGAATAGAAAATACCTAATGAACGTGAAACGACTAACAAATCCAAATTTCATTCCAGGAGGATTAGTCAAAGGTAGCCTATAGGCTACATTTACAATTTTCCGCATTGACTCAGAAAATATGTATATATTTATAATATAAAATAATAATATAATAGCCCATAAATGTATTTATAAATATATCTGATATTTTTCTTTAATTCTAATATTATTTTTATACGGCGTGCCTATAATAAACAGTTCAAAGTAGCTATAGCTCAGTGCGCCGACATTGTTTTTGAGTCAAGCCCCTCCCCTTTTCTCTCCGGAACGTTGGGGGCTCGGCGGTGTCTCGACTGAGTTTTCAAGATCCACGGTGCAACGGAAGCGATTACATTTCCCCCTTAAAGTGAGTCCACATCCGAAGTCGTGGGCTTGGACGGACAGAGCGCTGGCCTGAAAGATACCGCTCCGTTCTCCTTGTTTTCCCCGGGCAGACCGGCGACCCGTACGGACTGAACAAGATGAGTGACCTAAGTCGACTAACGGGAAAGATTGAGGACGCGACTTTGATTGAGATACGCCCGCATTCTGTCTATGATGGTAGGTTTGTCTTCCTGTGTCAGCCAGACCAGCTAGCGCTGGGTATTTCATCTACATAGTTTTTGAATCTTCAACTTCGTCAGGATAATGCAGTTATGATATATGTTGTCTGTCATGACTCATGAGATATGAGGAGGTGGATGATGGTTCGTAGGAATTGGTCTAGGCTATACTGTTTACATTCGAAGGTATAAAATGAGCCTACACCTCATTCATAATCGGTACCATTGACAGAAAATAATAGGCTCACAAATAATATTCATTTGTAAGTCAATAACACATTTATTAACCATCATTTTTACACCATCAATACTTGAATAGAAAAGTAAAGTTCAAGATCAGTTAGCCTAAGATTCTCAGCAAATTCTTAATGATGCTTTGAGACACAGTATAGGAAAATGAAGGCTGAGTACCAAAAACAAATCCCTATTTACATTATCCAATCCATCAACAAAATATGGCAACAGGGCTATGTTTAGGAAAGATTAAGTCTGTGAAAAAATGTGTTAGAAGGTAATGTTTCTTTATTTGACTTCCCCTTTAACGCTCCCTGTTTCTGTCTCATGACCTGACGCACAACTTTGTGAAGTAAGTCAGTGCCTCTCTGCATTTCTGTCTTTCTCACTGTTTCTCCGTGTTGGCCTTTCCTCCCCCATACACACAGCCTACCTAGTCTTACGCCATGATAGCTGGCCTCCGCTTGCGGAAACAGTCAGTCACTGCTACACTGCAGAAGGGAGTCTTGGTGGGAGACTTTCTTCCTGAGCAGGGAGAAATACCCTGCCTGCGTTAGCCTACAGAATTAGCTTTGAGCTGGCCAGGCCACAAGTAACGGCGCATTCCATTGGCCGAGCTTATCTTTGCCAGCAGAGTAATGGGTCTTTTTCATAGCCTACCATCTATGGGTATGTATCAGAGGAAAGGGATTACTTGGAGTGTTCCTCCCGAATACCCAGCATTCAATTCAGGTGACTGTCTGCAGCCATGGTAACTTGTACAATGTAGTTGTTATGGAGATTAAGTTGTGAAAGATGTCTGCGCCACTAACACCTAAGATCTGAATGCAAATTACTCATCCATCTTCAGCCCAAATGGCACCCCATTCCCTGGATAGTATACTACCTTTAACCGTAACCCATAGCACCCTGTACCCTATATAGTACACCACTTTGCAGTAAGGCCCTTTGAGCCAGTGAATCAGTGTAGATTATCTGGGTAATGGTCTTTGACCTGGGGCCTTTGTCTATTTTATGCAGTCTAGGGTGAATTGCCTTGGTGACGGAGATTAGGACAGAGCAGAGGAGATTAGAAAAGAAGAACCGTACACCATAAAACCCTTCATGACATCGATCAGTGACTCTGTCCTCTGTCAACACAGGGTTGGTATTAAAAAAACACGAAAAGATTTAGCCTAATAGTGGAACAGAAAGACATTTGACCCCAAAATTAGGACTACTGAAACCACAATATTTACAATGGGATGTGTTCAGTTAGTGTTGCGTGTGTGTGTGTGTGTGTGTGTGTGTGTGTGTGTGTGTGTGTGTGTGCGTTGTTGTTATTATTGTGCTGTGAGCACCATACAGTCATGCAGGCAGGCAGCATGCTGAGGCCCCTATGCTCTGACCACAGAGTTGTTCTGTCTTTATAACCCTTAACCTCTATATCCTGCAGAATACATAAGGTTTAAGTTTCCTGTCATGGATAGAGAAAAACAGGTTGTAATGTAATAAAGTTAGGGGAAAAGGGTGTTTGCGCTTTGCAAATAGCACCCCACGCCCCTAAATAGTGCACAGCAAGACCCAACAAGTGTTTGGTTAAAAGTAGCCCACTGTATTAGAATTATGGTGCCATTTCGGCGTCAGTCAGTGTTCTGTTCAGCAATAAAAAGTAATGGAATTCTAGGCTTTAGTGATGAACGCTCTGCTCTCCTCAATAAGAGTTCCACTTTACAGACGTTAGAACTGGTGATGAGGGCCACAGTACATGCAACTACCTAACAACCCTGAGGCAACCCCTGTGATAAGGGACAAGGATGTCACACCATGTTTATCTGCACTCCAAAGTGTTAAAGTCTCTGAGTAATGTACATTATATAAGTGTATATTGTTATCTCTCAGTTCACGCCAAATTACTGATGTAACTGATTGTGTTTGAAGCTGCTGAGATTACCTGGAGATATGCGCGGGGTAACCGATGATGCTGTTCCTTTAAATAACCCTGTGTAGTGGTTCACTTAAAGGTGTCTCGGCCTGACAGCCTGTTTGAGCTGTTAGAGAACCGCCCTGGAGATAGTTCTGCATGTAATAAATAACAGATGTTGGGCATAGCCTATAGTTCAACAAACTCCTCTCCTGTCTGAGCCGATAGTCCCCTTATCATCTATAGCCCTGATCCCTGTTTCTCCTTTACTCTGAGACAGAGCTACGTAATGCTTGTAATGGGATTTGGAGATTAACTAATTAATAATAATGTAACAATATGTCTTTGGCAGTTCACAGGAAAAATAAGTAATTCATTTGTTTTCTGATAATTGTGTTTTAAATGTGAATCAATCGGGTTTTAGGCCAGGGCACAGTGCAGTTAGTGCAAGCTCACTGGTTGTAAACGATGTTGCCAAAGCTTTACATAATGCATGTAATTGTGTCACCTTGTTTATGGCCCTATAATAGGCCTTTGATGCAGTTGTTCTTAATTATTTACTGGGCAAGTTAACCTCATTAGGCCTGGGAACTGACGGGTTCGGGTGTCTCACAGAACTCAGGCTATTGTGACACAGGGGGGCCAAATTGGAATTTCTCCAAGTGCATGAAATTTTGTTTCTTTTAGGTCCACTACAGTTTCCGATGTTTTGAAAAAAAATGCCATGTCATGAATAGTTTTTCCCTTTATATGTTTAACCAGTAATAAACAGAAAACCATTTGTGATTTCCACCTCGAACCATCTCAGCAACTCGACAGGCACCGGGAACCAGACAGTTCTAGCCAGCACCAATGCACTTGCACATGGCACAAAGTTTGTCAAACACGTTTGTCCGCTGAAACAATTCCAGCATCCAAAGGTGTACCAACTGTGAATCAGCCAAGACTGGCTTTCGATTAGACCATAGGTGCCGGGACTCAGCCAAGACTGGCTTTCGATTGGACCATAGGTGCCGGGACTCAGCCAAGACTGGCTTTTGACTGGACCATAGGTGCTGGGACTCAGCCATGACTGCCTCTCAATTGGACCATAGGTGCCAGGGTCCACCTTGGTGGGGCACGGCACAATTTAACCCTCTATTTGTTTTTAAGGCCCTACTGAAAATTGCTAGCCTACAATTATACAGGATCCAGTCTTAGGGGAAATACTCTGGTGATTCCTAGACCTTCTGACCCTAGTTGGGCTTGATCAGCTTTTTGCTTTTTTTGCATGTGTGGAAATTAGAAGATGTTAGGAGAACTTTTAGTCAAAGAATGTGGTTGTTTTTTATGCTTTGTGTATTTTGTGATAAAGTTATGTATTTTTATGAATGCATTTTTTGTATTTCGATCTCTATTGTTTTACACTGGGCTCATCTCCCCTACTGTTTTAGTGTTGACTCCATGTAGAAATAAAGGTAAAACAGCACACAGTAAAAATATAGAACATTTTGTCAGGTGTATCTGTGTGTTGTTCTAGGAGTGTTGAGAGGGCGGTGTGTTGTTCAGGGCGTGTTGAGAGGGCTGTGTGTTGTTCAGGGAGTGTTGAGAGGGCTGTGTGTTGTTCAGGGCGTGTTGAGAGGGCTGTGTGTTGTTCAGGGCGTGTTGAGAGGGCTGTGTGTTGTTCAGGGAGTGTTGAGAGGGCTGTGTGTTGTTCAGGGAGTGTTGAGAGGGCTGTGTGTTGTTCAGGGAGTGTTGAGAGGGCTGTGTTGTTCAGAGAGTGTTGAGAGGGCTGTGTGTTGTTCAGGGCGTGTTGAGAGGGCTGTTTCCTCGTGGTTCTTCCCCTGTCACCAGCTGTCTTCTCTGGGGAACAAAGACTGATCTGTGTGTGTGTGTGTGTGTGTGTGTGTATGCGTGTACACTACATGACACATTTATAAACTATGCTTCCTTAAAACAGAGACAATTACTATAGATTAAAACTGACCTAGAGTTTATCTTCCTCTCCTCCTAAACTCATCATTCACATTTTACATGTGACTATTGCCACTTAGACACTGTTATTCAGAGAGATTTAACAGTTAGTTTCAATTTTGAGTGTTTATCTTGAGCTCTGTTTCGGGGTGTTGTTTCAGCAGGCACCAACTGGAGAGGAAGTGGGTTTTTTTACATGTTTTGCTCAGATAAAGCTACACAGGAAAGGATAGACTATTCAGCCCTCATGCCACTGTTGCCTTGGAGACACTCTACAGCACTGTTGCTGTGGAAACACGGTTCGCTACAGCGTGACAACTTGAGGAGCTGTGTGTTAGACTGCGGTTTGTCTCGATTTATGCAACTCATTTGTGTGTCGGCTCTGTGGCAGGAGGGTAACACTAAATATAGCCTGAAATACGTCATCAATGATTTCATCTCCATGTGGATACTTCAGCTGAGATTACTTTCACCTTCCAAGTGAGTGCGTGTTTAGGTGTGTGTGTTTAGGTGTGTGTGTATTAGGTGTGTGTGTATTAGGTGTGTGTATATTAGGTGTTTGTATATTAGGTGATGCCTACTGCTTTTTGCTTCTTTACTCGCTCTATTCTGAAAATGAGTCTGCTTTGTCATTGGACTTAAGGAATTTAGTCTGTCTGGGGTCTAATCACCTTTAGTCCCCATTCAGTTCAATACAGTTAATTCCGTATGTCCACAGAGCTTTGACTCTTACGTAATTCAGGAGACCCTAAGACAGTCAGTTCTGCTCGTACCCGCTCCGGTAAAACTGAGGGCTTCCCTTAGACACTGACTCACCGTTAAGCAGCCTCTGTAGGCAATGAGTCAGAGATTAGGCCTTAACTCACGCTGTAGTACTCACGGAGAAAGAATGTTGCTTCTATCTTCCTGTGCTAGACACCCTCCCGGGATATCCCTCCAGCTGGCACAGAGGATATTGGTTTGAGTCCTTGGAGCGGTGGTAGCAGTATTCCAAAACCGGGTGGTTAGGGTTTGCCTCCATTCTTCTCTGTATTCTGCCTCACCACACACTCAGACTCATGTACAGTAAATAGATGACCACACACTCAGAATCATGTACAGTACATAGATGACC
>JACXGI010020679.1:0-10897 GCA_016801175.1 Esox masquinongy | reverse complement strand
GTGTTCCTTGTTCTTCATGATGCTCTCTGCGCTTTAAACGGACCTCTGAGACTATCACAGAGCAGGTGCATTTATACGGAGACTTGATTACACACAGGTGGATTCTATTTATCATCATTAGTCATTTAGGTCAACATTGGATCATTCAGAGATCCTCACTGAACTTCTGGAGAGAGTTTGCTGCACTGAAAGTAAAGGGACTGAATAATTTTGCACGCCCAATTTTTCAGTTTTTTATTTGTTAAAAAAGTTTGAAATATCCAATAAATTTCGTTCCACTTCATAATTGTGTCCCACTTGTTGTTGATTCTTCACAAAAAATTACAGTTTTATATCTTTATGTTTGAAGCCTGAAATGTGGCAAAAGGTTGAAAAGTTCAAGGGAGCCGAATATTTTCGCAAGGCACTGTATATAGGCCCTCAATGGTGCACCTGTAGAAGTTTTTACAGACATGCCAAACTTCTTGAGTCTCCTCAGGAAGTAAAGACTTTTTTGGGCAGTTTTCACTGCCGAGTTTGCTTGCCTGGACCAAATGAGGTTATCTTTGATGAACACATTGAGGACCTTAAATTTGGAGACTTTCTACACTTCAGCTCCATCGATGTGTATGGGGGCATGACCCTCCCCCCTCTGCCGCTTCCTGAAGTCCACGATCATCTCCTTAGTCTTGCAGATGTTGGGAGAGAGGTTGTACATGAGGGGACTGAGTATGCAGCCCTGGGGGGCTCCAGTGCTCAGGGTCAGTGCAGAGGAGGTGATGTTGCCCATTCTCACCATCTGGGGTCTGCCCGTCAGGAAGTCCAGGAATCAAGTGAAAAGGGAGGTGTTAAGTCCCAGGGTCCTGAGCTTAGGAACAAGCTTGGCGGGCACAATAATGTTGAATGCAGAGCTGTAGTCCACAAACAGCATCCTCACATATGTGTTGCCTTTTTCCAGGTGGGAGAGGGCGGTGTGTGTCGTCTGGGTGATGGCATCGTCATTAGATCTGTTGGGGCGGTATGCAAATTGAAAGGGGTCCAAGGTGTCAGGAAGGGTTGGGCAGATGTGAGTTCTGACCAGCTACTCGAAGCACTTCATGATGGTGGAGGTCAGTGCTGCAGGGCAGTAGTCATTCAGGCAGGTGATGGAAGGTTTCTTTGGTACAGGGACGATGGTGGTCTGTTTGAAGCAGGGGGGGACTGCAGACAGAGACAGGGAGAGGTTGAATATGGAGGTGAAAACCTCCGCTAGCTGGTCAGCGCACCCCCTGAGGACACAGTCTGGAATGCCATCTGGCCCTGGTGACTTCCAAGGGTTCACTCCTTTAAAAGCTCTCCTCACGTCAGCCGTGGTTAGGGAGTGCAGTCGTCCTGGTCCTCAGCAAGCCTCACTGAAGGAATTGTGTTGGTCTCCTCAAACCGTGTATAGAAAGTGTTGAGCTCGTCAGGGAGTGAGGTGGCGGGTCGACCATCATTGCTATTTCTCCCTTTGTATTCTGTGATGTCGCAGTCCTCCCCACAAGCATCTGGGGTCAGAGCTCTGGTAGTTAGACTGCATCTTATCCCGGTAGTCTCTTTTTCTATCTGTGATAGCCTTCCGCAGGTCATATCTGGATCTCCTCAAAGCCTCCAGGTCCCCAGAGCTAAAGGCGGAGGACCGTGCTCTGAGCTTAGCATGGACATTACCATTATCCCAGGGTTTTTGGTTGGGGAAAGTCTGAACATTTACCCTCGGGACGACATCACCAATACATTTGGAGATACATGCTGAGACAGAGTCTGTGTATTCATCAATGTTCCCATTGGCTGCATCACAGAACATCGGCCAATCTGCTGTTTCAAAGCAGTCCTGTACAGCAGTAATGGATCCCTCATTCCAGCTCTGAACTGTCTGAAAAAACATTTTATCCTGTTTTAGGCCTTGTCTATAAGATGGGAGGAGCAAAATCGATGTGTGATCAGCCTTATCAAGAGCTGGGGAGGAAGGGTTTGTAGCCATTTCGTATTTGTGAATAACAATGGTCAAGAGTCTGATCACCACGGGTAGGGAAGTTATGCCGCTTTTCCACTGGTGCTTTACTCTGGTACCAGGGCTACAGCGGTGATTTATGTTAATGTTGGCTCTAAACTTTCCTGTTTCAACTATACATTTGGTACCAAGGACTTGAGGAGGGGCTCAGGTGGGGAGGGAAGGGTAAACTATCAATGCAATTTGGTTTTCTTGTTTCTGGTAGTAAAATAAAATAAACAATAATGCCTTGCTCAGTTTGTTTATAATACAGCGTTTGAACTTATAATAATAATAAAATTAGTTATAAAACACATTTCTTCCTCAAACTCCTACGACCGGCTGCTTCTCCACCTACACTCATGACACTGCAACTTTAAGCTAGTGTATTCATTATTTAGTTTAATAAGTATATTGTCAAAACTATCTACCTTTAATAGAAGAATTTGAGAGAATTCTGAGGTAATTTTGTGTTGATGTAGGTTCTGTAGGCTACGTCTCGGTCTCAGCGCTCCGTTTTTCTGTTGAGTCAATAGCATCGTACCACTTTCGGTCTTTCCAACTCTTTCCGTTGTGAGTCTTTGCTTCCCTGTACTGTTGCTTTATTTTCTTTATTCTCTAACACTAACGATTAAATTGAAGCGCCGTCCAATGCATGGACATCACCAAACGCTGGGTTTCCTCCTTAGTGATGCTTTGCCAGGCCTTTACTGCAGCTGTCTTCAGTTGTTTGTTCATGGGTCTTTCTGCCTTAAATTGTGTCGTCAGCAAGTGAAATGCATGCTCGATTGGGTTTAGATCAGGTGATTGACTCGGCCATTGCAGAATATTTCAGTCCTTTCCCTCCTGGGTTGCTATGGCAGTATGTTGTGGGTCATTGTCCATCCGTAAAGTGAAGTGCCGTCCAATCAGCTTCTCTCTTCTGTCACATCATCAGTAAACACTAGTGACCCAGTGCCATTGGAAGCCATGCATGCCCATGCCATCATGCTGCCTCTACCGTGTTTTACAGATGATGTGGTATGCTTCGGATCATGAGCCATTCCAAGCCTTCTCCATACTTTTTTCTTCCCATCATTCTGGTACAGGTTGATCTTAGTTTCATCTGTCCAAAGAATACTGTTCCAGAACTGGGCTGGCTTTTTAGATGTTTTTTGGTAAAATCTAATTTGGCCTTTCTATTCTTGAGGCTTATGAATGGTTTGCACCTTGTGGTGAACCCTCTGTATTTGCTCTCATGAAGTCTTCTCTTTATGGTAGATTTGGATAATGATATTCCTACCTCCTGGAGATTGTTCTTCACTTGGCTGGATGTTGTGAAAGGGTTTTTCTTAACTATGGAAAGGATCCTACGGTCATCCACCACTGTTGTCTTCCATGGACATCCAGGCCTTTTTGTGTTGCAGAACTCACCAGTGTGTTCTTTTTTCCTCAGAATGTATGAAACCATTGATTTGGCCACTCCTAATGCTCCTGCTATCTCTCTGATGGATCGTTTTTGCAGCCTAAGAATGGCCTGTTTCACTTGCATTGAGAGCTCCTTTGACCGCATGTTGTGGGTTCACAGCAACAGCTTCCAAATGCGAATGCCACATTTGGAATCAACTCCAGACCTTTTACCTTCTTAATTGATGAAGAAATAACAAAGGAATAGCCCACACCTGTTCATGAAACAGCTTCTGAGTCAATTGTCCAATTACTTTTGGTTCCTTGAAAAAGAGAGGGCTACATATTAAAGAGCTGTAATTCCTAAACCCTTCCTCCAACTTGGATGTGAATACCCTCACATTAAAGCTGAGACTGCACTTTAGCACTTTTATGTGAGGGTATTCACATCCAAGTTGGAGGAAGGGTTTAGGAATTACAGCTCTTATGCATTATTTTACTGTAACTTGAATATATTTTGGTAAACAGCCAAAATAACAAAACTTGTCAGTGTCCAAATATTTCTGGACCTAACTGTACTTATTACACCTGGAGAGAGCAAGAGTCATCTAGTTATAAATAAAAGCATTGATATTACACTATTCTATTCCAGGTACATGTGCTCGCGATTCTTCATAGACTTCCCTGGCGTCATGGAGCAGCAGAGGAAGATCCAGTCGTATCTGAGGAACCACTTCATTGGCGAAGAGAGGACCAAGTACCAGTACCTGATGACACTGCGCCGGGTGGTCAATGACTCTACAGTGTGCTTGATGGGACACGAGAGGCGCCAGACCCTCAACATGATCACAGTGCTGGCACTGAGGATTCTGGGTGAACAGAATGTGATTCCCAACACAGACCATGTGACGTGCTATTACCAGCCAGCCCCCTACTTGACTGAGCACAGCGCCCCCTACACAGCTGAACACAGTTACTGCAGCTACTACTTTCCTCAGGGGAGCTCCACCCTGCTTTACCAGCCCTACCCACTACACACACAGACTGGGCTTGTCTGACACACACACCATGTTTCTAAGGCTATTATAACTAAAAATATTTCATAGAAAAAAATATTCCTCAAACCTCTAAAACTAACCCTAACACCAACCCTAAACCAAAACCATAAACATAACTCATAAGCCTAGTTAAAACATTTTGAAAACTCATAACTTACAAATGTTCTTAATATTAACCATATTTCATGTTTTCATGTCCTTGGGTCGACAAGTAGCCTTGCTCTTGTCTGACCAGTAACCAGAAGGTTGCTGGATTCAATCCAGAGCCTGTAAAGTGAACAGCGTGTTGTTGTGTCCGTGAGGAGAACGATAACCCTCATTGCTCTTGTCATTGTGTTTAATGAAAAGGTAAAATAACAAATCTAAATGAAATAATACATAAATATGGAACGAGATATGCGAGATTATATGCATGTTACAGCCTTTTATTGTGTAACATGTTACTACAAACAAGTTGTATTGTTGTTACAGCAAACGTCATGTTATATTACAAACCTGTAACTGTAAACATAATGTTTTAATGTTACAGTAAACATGTTTTCATACATTAATGTTACTGTGAACATAATGTTTGAATGTTACTGTAAACATGTTTTAATGCTTTAATGTTACTGTAAACATAATATTTGAATGTTACAGTAAACATATTTTAATGGTTTAATGTTATTGTAAACATAATGTTTTATGTTAACAGTACCAGGTAGTGTTGTAATGTACCAGACTTACTCAGCTTTACCTTGTCCCCTGGTGGGGTAAAGTTGTTCTTAGGTTAGGCTGAAGTTGCTTTTCTGTTATGTGGCTGTATTCATTTTATGCTGAGGTTGTTTTTAAGTCGTAGACTGGTCTTAGCTTAGGGTTAAGTATAAAATACTGTATATACTGTAGTATATCCACTTTACATATATAGATACATTGACAGTATATTTCCTTACCAGTGAATGTTTGTCCGTCACCAAAGATGTTCATAGGTGAATACTCAAGTGCCTTTGGACAAGAACCACAGATCTGCATGTTTGTTACTATACTACTGTGTTACCAAGGGGATAGTATCTATGTTACAATGTCACCATGTATGTTACATGGTGACATTGATACAATTGTTACAATGTCACCATACTATGTTACTGTAGGAATGGCTATGTTAGGATGTACTCTGTTACTATACAACTGGGGAGTTGGGAGAGTCTGCCTGTGTTAAAGGTTGTTAAAATGTGTCAGTTCAGGTGAAATGTGTTTGGTCATTAAAATATGTAGTTGACTTGTTGACCTGCTGTTGCTGCCCTACTAGTTTATGTACTGAAATGTATTCATGTCATTTTAAATTTATTAAAGAAACCCACAAACCTCCAAGTGTGTCGTATTACATTTCAGTAGTTTTCAGACCTGTGATACTAGTGGTGTTTCTTCAGACCATGTGTGTTTTATTCTCCTTTTGTTTCTTTGTCACCATCTTGTTGTTGTTTCCAGCAACGAGTGTGGAGAAACATAAACGTATGTAGAGATTGCAAAGTCTTGATCTGTACCTGCTCAGATAACATTTCAACATTATTTTTGACATGACAAAATATATGGAATTTCTCTGAAAAACATATTCTTTTGCAGCATTACCATGTCACTCAGAAAAGTAATGGTCAAACCTTTTATTAGGATCTCCTGCCCAGTAACTCATATAGTAGGTTCTCCTGCTCAGTAGACCATAATATTAAATATTTTATTAGTGAATATGAACACATCCAGAATTAGGGAATATGAACACATCTCCAATTAAATAATTTGAACACAGCTTGAATTAGAGAATATGAACACATCTCCAACTGGGGAATTTAAACATAGTTTGAATTAGGGAATATGAACATATCTCCAATTAGGAAATAATCTGCCTATTCTAAGTCGGAGCACTGTGGCATCTATTGTCAGGCTTTTTCGGAATGAGAATAGGTAAGTCACAATGTTACTGTACACCACTGTGAATTTCAGCTTTACTGCATTGCCCTGTTGGCAGAACAAACTGTGTCTACAGTAATGCAGTTGTTTCATCAATCCCATTTATGTGACTGTCATAACGTCAATTCTGACATGCTTTTTGCATTTACTTTATAGAATCCACAGACTACCACACACTGGTGGCAGAGGAAAGCTCTTTAGTGTCGGACACAAGGCTGACATTGTAGATATGGTCGTGGCAAACAATGCAATTGGATACCGTGATATCCAGGCAACAGTAATTACAGATCAGGGAGCATTTAGAAAAATCAACAGTCTTAGTTTGGCAACTATTGAGTCCTTGAATGAAACCATGTCAGAATGAAGCAGATGTACAGAGTTCCATTCCAAAGAAACTGATATCGTGAAGGAGACAAGACTCCAGTATGTGCAGGTAAGGATTTGTTATTGGAATGACTTGTCATACCATACAGTTAGATGCAACTGGAATAAGTTGAAGGGGCACGTCACAAATTCATTTATGTGGATGAAGCTGGCTTCAACCTCTGTAAAGTGAGGAGATGAGAGAGGAACATCAGTGGGCAGGGGGCCACTGTTACAGTGCCAGGTCAGAGGGGCGTCAATATCACCATGTGTGCTCCCATCTCCAATGATGTGCAGCCATCTCCAATGATGTGCTGCCATCTCCAATGATGTCTTTGCCACATACCAACTATCGGTCCATACAATACAGAACGCCTCATCACATTTCTTGATGCACTGAATGAAAGACTGGGTCCACCCGAAGAGTGAGGGCTGTTGAGGCCTGGCATGACTCTGTATGTCATCATTTGGGACAGTGTTGCCTTCCACCACTCTCGCCTTGTGAATGAATGGTTTGCAGCAAAGCCCTGTATGATGACACAGTTCCACCCTGCGTACTCTCCTTTTCTGAACCCAATTGAGTAGTTGTTCTCTGCTTGGAGATGGATGGTGTATGATCACCAGCCATATGAGCAG
Source organism: Esox masquinongy (assembly GCA_016801175.1). Classification (NCBI taxonomy): domain Eukaryota; kingdom Metazoa; phylum Chordata; class Actinopteri; order Esociformes; family Esocidae; genus Esox; species Esox masquinongy. Next base: position 3,523 of record JACXGI010020679.1, on the reverse strand, counting down.
ATGTCCCTCCTGGAGGCAATGAATGCTGGTTGCCTGGCAGTAGGTGCAGAGGACTGCCAGGGGTGGATACGCCATGCAAGGAGGTTTTTCCCTTGCTGCATTGCAAGGAAAACATCCAATACGATGTTGATGAGAAACTTTGGCATAATCAGACAATAATCCAATTCATGTGGTGATATGCTTGCTTGCCTTTTGGCACATACTGTAACTATGTAAACTAACAACAAGTGGCACCAGGCATAAAGCACAAATTACTGTAAGGTTGAACTGGTTCATATTGATAGCTGTATTTTGTTGTCCATTGTGTAATGATTGATTGAAAGAATATATTAATTTGACCACAAGTTGTGGTGTTTGATGGAAATGTTTGCTTTTGTTGCATGTTTTTAATGTTTTGTGAGCGTTAGAGCATTTTGCAAACAAAATTTGTTATTTTGACCAGTGAACTTCAGTTTCAGCCTGTGTTTTAACTGTTTTGAATATGTGATGTCAGAGTGGACAAATGTGTTTGAGCAATCGAGAAAAACTGTAAACACAAAGACTTGACCAATTATGTCTGGACCTTTACCTTCACTTGATCATGGTATTTAACGCTTTGGCAGACTCATAGCATTTCATAACTAACTACAAGTTTACATCAAATCCATGAATGACTTCAATACTAACCAATAACCCTCACCTCCATTGCTGACAGGCTCCAAATGAAATAATATAAGTGAGGAACAAATACAACCCCTGGTTCGCTTCTGACATATCTGATGCTATTCATAATAGAAATGTGCCATGGGCCAAGGCTGGAAAAGCACTTTTATAATATCAGACTGGCAGACTTTTAAGCAATTAAGAAATGTGTGTATATGACTTGTTAGAAGGGTTAAATTAAAATTGTATTGTCTTGCAAAACTTCTGGAGTCATTGTTAAACATACAGCTACGTTCTTTTATACCTGACATCTGCATTCAGGATAGATTTCAGTCCGGTTTCAGGCTTCTGTAACCAAAAGGGTCGTATCAACATTTGTAGATGTCCATAAAGGGGTTCCTCTGGGTAATATGTTGGGTCCTATAATGTTTACTCAGTATAGTAGTATCTGGAATTCTGTGAGATGCTGGAATGTTCAGGCTAATGACACAGTACATTATGTGTCCACTGCCTCTCTGGCATAAGCACTTGCACACTTACAGTCTGAGCTCCATTTTCTACAAAATTCACTTAAAATAAAGTGTATGAAGTATATATACACATATACTGTATGTATGTGTATTGTATACATGAGTGGTTGACATACAAGTCTGAAAAAACAGTTTTTTTTTTACTTCAAAAATTAGGCATGAACATTATTGAGTTGTGTTATACCGACTCTTAGATTTCCAAAAATATATGTTGTCTTTAAGATTTTGTATTGGAATCTTAATTCATTCACCAATTTGTTGTATTACAGTCTAAAATTGTCATATGGTGTGACATGAAAATAATTTTATGTAAAATGGAAATGGGATATAATTCTCTTAAGAAACTCATTTTATCATAATTCTTTATCATTACTATCTTCAGATCCAGTATTTCCTGTTGAAAATTCATTACATTTTCTATTATTTTTCTTAATCATTATGCAAAGAATTAATTCTGACAAACCCTGTTATAATTTTAACAAGATGCTTGTGTCTCCTGCTGATACTATTTTACATATGTTCCATTGAGATTTTTATGATTCATCACTAACAAAGCCTTTTTTGGACACAATTCTGAATGTCACACCAAATTATATAGTGTCACACCAACGGATGAACCACACCATAGTACAATTTGTCAATGCAAAAACATGTGTCATATGCATTTAACATTCAAACAAAAACTATTTAAGAACAATCACACAAAATTGTGAATCATATGCATTTAAACATTGTATAGCACTTGGTTTTCAGACACAGGAGTAGTGAAGAACCGTATTTCTAATGAGGAACACTAACAAAGAATAGTATCACATCTAACTGTTTACAGTCTGTTGAATATTAACTACTGGTAATTATTGATTACTCATAACCACCCTATGTAAATCATTCATATATTCAAGATTTGGTTAGCAATGAGTAAGCACAACAAATGGTATAGGTACAGTCTTCTACAAAGGATGCAAATGTAACATAATAGGCTACTTTGACTGTGAGGGGTCAGCTAAAAGAAGAAAATTAATAACACTCAGAATAGCAATGCGTTCAATGCCGGCCAAGCTATAAAACTAGGTTTATGCGTCATGAGATGATAGACAAAAAAAGTGTTAAGGACAAAACATACATTAAGAAAAGCTATTAGCTATAAAATACAAGAAAAAAATGTTAGCTTAAATTAATAATTATTCTGTGTGTAGGAAAATACAGTTCATATCATATGGTGTGACAAATGGATCATATGAAGTGACAAGCAAAACCCGTCACACAAAATGATATTGTGCCACACCATAAGAGGTTTCATACACTTAGCACAAGAATAGGCCTTGTGGTTATGCGCTAGCATCTTAGCAGCACGCCTAGTGCAACATGGTAACATAGATTTAAAGTAATAATGACAAAAAAAGTCATTTTTATTTAGCATTTCTATGTAAAAAGCGTCACACTAAAAGACACTGGGAAAGGGTACTGAAGTGGGAGTGCCAAAACGATTTGATTTACTGAAAAAATTACAAGAGACAACTCACACTGTAACCCTTCCATGTCCTACTGAGGTGTTTTGAGGACTTCCTGGTTGAACAAGGACCCCTCCTCCCCACGAGTATACAAACAATTGCCCATTTGAATATCACAATATATAGTGTCACACCATATTACCCATTTCTGGAGAAAAGCTTTTTGATCAGATTTGACTCAAAATATTATGCCTGGACTTCTCAGAGACATCTCTGAGAAGTCCACAGAGACATCTGTGTTATCATTCTGTACTTTATTGAGGAGAGTTGCATTAATTTCCCTAAGTTTTATTCAAGTTTAAACTTTGAAATGTGCATGGGACAGTCACACCATATGAGCTTTTTCATGTTTGGTTGAATTTTTTTTAAAGTAAGTGATGAATTGCGTGAATGTTCAGTATGCTCACATAAAGCAGCATGTTCTGAACATTTTTTTTAAAATTTTGAGAAATTGAAATTTCATTTATTTGTGTTTATTTATGCTTGGAACCACAAAGGCCATGTCACATCAACCACCCATATACAAATGTATACATGTACATACTATATGCATACATACATATATACAGGTGCTGGTCATATAATTAGAATATCATCAAAAAGTTGATTTATTTCAGTAATTCCATTCAAAAAGTGAAACATGTATATTATATTCATTCATTACACACAGACTGATATATTTCAAATGTTTATTTCATTTAATTGTGATGATTAAAACTGACAACTAATGAAAATCCCAAATTCAGTATCTCAGAAAATTAGAATATTACTTAAGACCAATACAAAAAAAGGATTTTTAGAAATGTTGGCCAACTGAAAAGTATGAACATGAAAAGTATG
>JACXGI010020678.1:0-10894 GCA_016801175.1 Esox masquinongy | reverse complement strand
CTTTAAACAGCAGGACGATTGTTGTTGAATCTTCTGATGACGATGCCAGATGAGTGGTCAGTAGGTTGGCCTGTGGGCTCAGTAGGTTGACCTCTGGGCTCAGTAGGTTGACCTGTGGGCTCAGTAGGCTGACCTGTGTGGTCGTGTTGTGTTCTAGCTACACATCATAGAGGTGGGTCAGCCGGCTACAGGGAACCAGCCATTTACCAAGAAGGCTGTTGATGTGTTCTTCCCTCCTGAGGCTCAGACGGACTTCCCCGTTGCCATGCAGGTAAGGCTCCTCCTACACAGCCCCTGGGAACGACTGCCTTTATTAATGCCTGAAATAATGGATCAAGGCAGCATATTAGTAGAGCTGGCATGAGTCTACTGGGACTTTGTCCTTTTTTGTACATTCAACTGATACAACTGAAGATGTTAATGTTCCTGTTCAGTTTCCTGTTCTCTTTACAGAAACCTAAAGTGTAGTCCATAAGTATTTGTTGATGATGGGGTTAAAGCACAACTATCAGCTTTAATTTGAGGGTGTTTTGCTCCATATCAAATTAACCACTTGGAAATAACAGCTTGTTATGTACATAGTCCCCCACATTTAAGGGGACTAAAAGTACAGCGTTTCGACAACTGACAACTCGTTTTTATGAGGCAGTTCTGTCTGTTTGCATTGTTAGAGCGTGGACAAGCTTTTTTTCATTTGGAGTTGGTTGCTGGTGTTTGGCCACACAAGGACAAAGAAATATCTGAGACATAGCCAAAACATAAGGCATGCCAAAATCAACTGTTTGGTACATTAACAAGAAGAAAGAAAGCCCTGGTTAGCTCTGCAGTGGCAAATGACTTGGTAGACTAGGAAGGACCTCTACAGTTGATGGCCAAATATTTCTCAACGTAGTGAAGAAAATAAAAGACCACTGTCCAACAGATGAGGAACCCTCTCCAGTAGGCAGACAGGGATGTCAGCCACTACCATCTGCAGAAGACTAGGAGAGACCTACAAAGGCTGGACTGCAAGGTCCAAAAACCTTAGTTAGCCCCAAAACAGGCCGGATAGCCTAAAAAATACCAAAAATGAGTTTTAGAAAAACATGTTGTATGATTAATATGTGCTAGAGTGATTGCAAGAGGGAAGCATGGAGGAAAAACATGGGGTGAAAAAAATGGAACTGTCATACCAATGTATCTGTGAAATAAGGTGGAGGTGGTGTTGTGTAGGTTTGGGTATGTATGGCTGCCACTGGAATTGGTTGACCTGTCTTCATTGATGTCACTGCTGATGCCAAGCCTTTGAACTCGAAATGTACAGAAACAGCTCGACTGCTCAGATAAAACCAAATGCACCGTCATCTGGTGACGTTTAGGACCCGTCATCTGGTGACGTTTAGGACCCGTCATCTGGTGACGTTTAGGACCCGTCATCTGGTGACGTTTAGGACCCGTCATCTGGTGACGTTTAGGACCCGTCATCTGGTGACGTTTAGGACCCGTCATCTGGTGACGTTTATGGGTTACAGACTTAAGGCAGTTATCAAATGCAAAGGTTTCGCAGCCAAGTATTACATATGATGCCATTATTAAAGGCTTGTCATATTTTTGTAATTACTTTGGGTCCCCTGAAATGGGGGGACTATGTATAGAAAGGGCTGTAACCTTTAGTCATTGTTTTCAAATCCAGTGTGCATGAGTACAGGACCAAAAAACAACATGTCACTGTCCAAATACTTATGGACTGCTCTGTTCATCCCATACTTACCTCTCAAGGCTTCTTTGACACATAAAACACCTCGACGGTGTTAATAAGACATTTGTGTTGTACACTGCTAAGGCTAGTGGCGTAATCTGTTCGCCCTTTATTCCCTGACCTCAGATTGGAACCAAGCACGGTGTGATCTACTTGATCACCAAGTATGGCTACATCCACCTGTATGACCTCGAGTCAGGGGTGTGTATCTACATGAACCGCATCAGCGCAGAGACCATCTTCGTCACCGCCCCCCATGAGCCCACCTCCGGCATCATCGGGGTTAACAAGAAGGGACAGGTCAGAACTGGTCTCAGACCCCTAAGAACTTACCTGGATGTATACCACAAACACCAGATATTTAGTGTTGTTGTGTTGTGTACCTATGAAAACGTGAGCGCACACACACACACACACACACACACACACACACACACACACTAAAAGCCTTGATGATGTATTTAATTGATCCATGGATTTTCCGCATGCTGCCTCAGGTGTTGTCGGTGTGTGTGGAGGAGGAGAACATTGTGAACTACGCCACCAACGTGCTGCAGAACCCAGACCTCGGCCTGAGGATGGCTGTGCGCTCCAACCTGGCTGGGGCCGAGGAGCTGTTTGCCAGAAAGTTCAACACGCTCTTCTCCCAGGGCTCCTACTCCGAGGCAGCCAAGGTGGCTGCATCCACGCCCAAGGTGAGGTCAGACGCCAGGGGAGAGGATGCTTTGGACTGGGTTTGGGTCAGGACGGGTGCAGAATAACTTCCCCAAAATCTCCCAATATCCTGGTTGGAAGACTGTTAGAATTAGGAAGGACAAAGCAGAAAATATGGAAAACTTCAAGCAGGATATCTGGAAAACCTGGTCATCTTGATGGTGTCATGAGGCCAATGCAGTCTTTAATGAGTCCTCGCTAGCCTGGTACACACATTAACCCTGACCGGTGCTCTGCCCATCCCTCCAGGGAATCCTGCGCACGGCCGAGACCATCCGTAAGTTCCAGAGCGTGCCGGCCCAGCCGGGCCAGGCCTCTCCGTTGCTGCAGTACTTTGGCATCCTCCTGGACCAAGGCCAGCTCAACAAGTTTGAGTCTCTGGAGCTGTGCAGGCCTGTCCTAGCACAGGGACGCAAGCAGCTGCTGGAGAAGTGGCTCAAAGAGGACAAGGTAAGAGGGACTGGGCAGGTTTGATGCAGTGCTCACCCAGAAAAAATGCCGTATTTTTACTGTGTGCGTGCAGCTGGAGTGTTCTGAGGAGCTTGGTGACCTGGTAAAGGCCGTAGATCCTACTCTAGCCCTTAGTGTCTACCTCAGGGCCAACGTACCCAACAAGGTGATCCAGTGCTTCGCTGAGACAGGCCAGTTCCAGAAGATTGTGCTTTATGCCAAGAAGGTACACTTCCCTTCCTGACTGGATGGAAATCTCTTGTATGTCTCATCTGAATGTAATGCAAAAGCGCCCTGTTCCCTATATAGTACGCTGATACTCACCAGGGATTTAGTGCCCTGTGTCAGTGGAAGTGCTGTTTGGAGGGAGGAGGGTGCACTCGGAGGTTGCAACATTTTCATTGCGTCCTTATGAATCCTGTTAGAATGGTATGAATGAGTTGGAATGGGATCCTTGTGAATTGGGCAGTCAATCTGTCATGATAATTATTAAATGATTATTTCTTTACACTACTCTTATGTTGCAATGTCTGACTGAAGTAGCTTGGTTGTTTTGTGTCATCAGGTAATGGTGTTGTCTCCTCTCCCGGTCTAGGTGGGCTACACTCCCGACTGGGTGTTTCTGTTGAGGAATGTGATGCGGGTCAGTCCAGAACAGGGTCTACAGTTTGCACAGATGCTGGTTGCAGATGAGGAGCCCCTGGCCAACATTAACCAGGTAATACATCCGTCTCTCGACGGAGACTTCGGTGATGTATTAATGGCCGCAGTTAAGACGCCTGTGCTACTTCCTTTAAAAATGTGCTTGTGGGGGAAGGTCTTGCAAATGACCACACAGAGGAAAGTGATGTCGCTTCCTCTCTGCTAGCTGAGCGTTCAGTTGCATGTTTCCACTGATGTGACGTTGCATGATCGGTGGTTACTAGCTGGCCAAAACGAGGCTACGGAAAAAGAAAAGTCTTGTTATTGGGTTTAAGTGAATTTTTGAAATTGCCAAAAAGAATCCATCCCTTCTGTTCTTCATGGGAGAATAATCTGAGTTTAGGATTGCGCTTCCAATGGTGCCTTTCATCAAGGACACTCAGTTCTGTCCAACTGCTGAAGATTTTTCAAACCTTTTGAGTCAGCTTTTGTTTTGTCAGTGGAGAAAAATGTTTTGTCACATTTCAAAGTAAGTGCTGCATAATTTAGTCAATAAATGTGTTCAACAGCTAACTTAATTTGTTTTTATCACTTTATAAATGTAAATAGGGATCCACCGCTGTAAACAGAATTTGCTTAATGACGCGGGAATTGGGAAGGCCCGTATAATTTCATACCCATTTACACCCACGTTCATTTTCTTTTATTCCTTTTTCATACGAAGCCAGAGAGGAGACGATGCAGGACTTAAACATATTTGATTGAAAAACTCCTGTGACTTTTGCTTACCATGTTGTCTCTTATGATTGGTTGGCTGGTGATGTCCTATCTCTTTCTCCTGATTGGTGTAGATAGTGGATGTGTTCATGGAGGGTAGTCTGATCCAGCAGTGTACCTCATTCCTATTGGACGCTCTGAAGAACAACCAGCCAACTGAAGGACACTTACAGACACGTCTACTGGAGATGAACCTCATTCATGCCCCCCAGGTACACACACACACACACACACACACACACACCCTTAGCCAAGACTAATGAATGTCATATTTTTGTAATGTAAATTGTGTGTTGTTGTTTTTTATAAAATCAGTTGTGCTGTGTCCTGTAACCAGGTGGCCGATGCCATCCTGGGCAACCAGATGTTTAGTCACTATGACCGTGCCCATGTCGCTCAGCTGTGTGAGAAGGCCGGGCTGCTGCAGAGGGCTCTGGAACACTACACCGACCTGTACGACATCAAACGAACTGTGGTTCACACACACCTGCTCAACCCCGAGGTAGGAGATTAGCCTGGATTCAACTTTATTGTCATTGTACTAGTACTGTACAACGAAATGCAGTTTACGTTTAACCAGAAGTGCAAATGAAAGAGGGCAGAAAATATTAAGTATATGTATGTACAAGTGGCGTGTATAGATGTGCAATTAATGCAAATGCATTACATATGGCAATTCTAAATGTGCCATGGAGGCAAATAAAGGAGGGCAGAACATGTAGAAGTATTAAGTATAATGTATGTACATGTGGGATAAATAGTTGTGCCGGTACAAGTGGCAGTTCTCAGTGGCATTCTGAATGTGCAATCGAGGCAAATACAAAGGGGGGGTATGGTTAGTGCTGGGTTAGAAACTAATCCTGAGCCTGCTGGTGCGGGAACGAAGAGACCTGTACCGCCTGCCTGATGGGAGGAGGGCAAACAGTTTGTGGCATGGATGTGAAGGGTCCCTGATGATGCCGCTTGCCCTGTGCAGACAATGCTTGCACTGGAGGTCTACGATGGCTGGAAGCTGGGTACCTGTGTTGTGCTGGGTGGGTTTCACCACCCGTTGCTGGGCCTTCCTGTTGGCTACGGAGCAACCACCAAACCACACTGTGGCGCAGTTGGTCAGAATGCTCTCGATTGTGCAGCACTAAAAGTTAACAAGGATCTTGGAAGACAGACGGGCCTTATTCAGCTTCCTCAAAAAGTACGGGCGCTGCCGCACCTTTTTGACCAAGGCTGAGGTGTTGAGGGTTCAGAAGAGGTTCTTGGAGTTGTGGACACCCCAGAATTTGAAGCTGGACACACGCTCCACCTCCGTGCCATCGATGTGAACTGCGGTCTGACTGCAACCGTTCTGTAATTTCCTGTAATCTTTCCTGTAAACTTCCTGTAATCCACAATGAGCTCATTGGTTTTCTTTGCATTTAGGGCCAGGTTGTTGCCAGTGCACCATGCTGCACTTCCTCCCTGTAGGCTGACTCATTGTCACTGATCAGGCATACCACATGGTGTTGCCTGCGAACTTGACAATGGTGTTGGAACTGTGTACAGAAACGCAGTCGTGGGTGAAGAGGGAGTACAGGAGGGGGCTCTGCACACAGCCTTGTGGAACACCAGTGTTCAGGATCAGGGTGGAGGAGGTGAAGTTGTCTAACCTGATAGACTGGGGTCTGTTGGTTTGGAAGTCCAATGTCCAGTTGCAGAGAGAGGGGCTGATCCCTAGGTCATGGAGTTTGTTGACCAGCCTAGAAGAGATGACCGTGTTGAATGCTGAGCTAAAGTCTATGAATAGCATTCTCACATAAGTGTTGGTTTTGTCCAGGTGGGTCAAGGCAGAGTGTAAAGCTGTGGAGATGGCGTCCTCTGCAGACCTGTTTGACCGGTAGGCAAACAGATAGGGATCCAGTGTTGGGGGGAGGCAGGACTTAAAGTGGGCCAGAACTTGTCTTTCAAAGCACTTCATTATTGTGGGGGTGAGTGCGAGAGGTCGGAAGTCATTCAGGCTAGACGCAGTTGACTGCTTCGGCACTGGCACAATGGTTGCGGTCTTGAAGCCCGTGGTGAAAACCGTTTGGGCCAGTGGCAGGTTGAAAATGTCAGTAAAGACCTCATATGTTCCTGTAGGTGTGTTGACATGTGATTAATTATTTCCCTATAGGACCAACTTTTACCATTCTGTCCTGTTGTTAAACTAATTCAGGAATTTTGGTGAAATTTTGTAGGGTAGGGGTTTGGTTTATGGTTAGAGGTTTTTGAATGAAAAAGGTTTGTCCAGAAATGTCTTAACAACTTGGTGTGTGTTAACCCTCTCCTCTCTCCCTGCAGTGGCTGGTTAACTTCTTTGGCTCCCTGTCAGTAGAGGACTCTGTAGAGTGTCTCCGGGCCATGTTATCCGCCAACATCCGACAGAACCTGCAGCTGTGTGTCCAGGTGGCATCTAAATACCATGAGCAGCTGGGAACCAACACCCTTGTGGAGCTCTTTGAGTCCTTTAAGAGCTACGAGGGTGTGTTTGTGTTCTCCTATGTTTTCAGATGTCAGCTTGTAGCCTGTTCATCGGTTCTTGTTGTTGCTTGCTCTTTGGGGTTTCAGGCTGGGAATCTGCAAAAGCACTTTATGACAAATATTGATGTGAAAAGGAATTTCTGAAATAATGTGATTGATTGTTCCGGCCGTTAGTTCCGGAGAATTACCTGTCCTTTCTTCCCTGACTCTTTGTCATAACCTACATTAAACCCCTTAAGTAAATGTAATGTGGCATTCATGGTGACACTAGGAAACATTTTCAAATATGTTCTTCCTCTCCCAGGTCTGTTTTACTTCCTTGGCTCCATCGTAAACTTCAGCCAGGACCCTGACGTCCATTTTAAGTACATCCAGGCAGCCTGCAAGACAGGACAGATTAAGGAGGTGGAGCGCATCTGCCGAGAGAGCAACTGTTACGACCCAGACCGAGTCAAGAACTTCCTCAAGGTACCAGGAACAGTGATAGTTGAGGAACCCTAAAAAAAACAACCCAAGTTCTCCACTTTTTAGTTGTGAACATGTGAGAACTTGTCTCACCAATTATCTTCAGCAGTTGTTTTGGGGGTTTCTTATGCAAATGCGACAGAATCCTAAAAAAAGGGGAGCTATTGATGTTCTGCATTGTTTCTGATTCTCCCATCAGGAGGCTAAACTGACTGACCAGCTGCCTCTGATCATTGTGTGTGACCGCTTTGACTTTGTCCATGACCTGGTTTTGTATCTGTACCGGAATACTCTACAGAAGTACATTGAGATCTACGTTCAGAAGGTGAGAGGCATTCGCCTGGCAGTGGGGGCTTAGAAGGTGACAACAGCATGTGAGCGTATCTAATCGTTGGTATTACCAGGAACACTAAGCTAGAAGAATGCTGCTGTCCTTCACGTGTGCTGTGTGTAGGTGAACCCCAGTCGTCTGCCCGTGGTGATCGGAGGGCTGCTGGACGTGGACTGTTCTGAGGACGTCATTAAGAACCTCATCCTGGTGGTGAGAGGCCAGTTCTCCACTGATGAGCTGGTGGCTGAGGTGGAGAAGAGGAACAGGTATAGACACGTCAACATGGCCTTTTCTTCTGCCATCTTCCTGCCTCAAAATGGCAAAAACGATCCCCCTGTAAGACAAGTGTCAAAAGATTGTTATAAGGTGTGTGCGTGTGCGTGTGCCAGACTGAAGCTGTTGTTGCCGTGGCTGGAGTCTCGTATCCACGAGGGCTGTGAGGAGCCGGCTACCCACAATGCCTTGGCTAAGATCTACATTGACAGCAACAACACCCCGGAGCGCTTCCTGAAGGAGAACCCCTTTTATGACAGCGCTGTAGTGGGGAAGTACTGTGAAAAGAGAGACCCTCACCTAGCCTGCGTGGCCTACGAGAGGGGCCAGTGTGACCTCGACCTTATCAAGGTCTGAACGCGTGCTCTTGCCCAGATGGGGGCGCACACATCCACACACACAGCCCAGGCCAGATTACACCATGATACACTAATTTCCTTCCATTGTCCTCTGTTGTAGGTGTGCAATGAAAACTCACTGTTCAAGAGTGAGGCCCGCTACCTGGTCCGACGAAAAGACCCAGAACTATGGGCCACCGTTCTAGAGGAGAACAACCCTTATAGACGCCAGCTCATCGACCAGGTCAGTAGAATGCCCTCTTAATTGTAGTATGTTGGTTTAGTGTGTCTCCTTGCAAGTGGTCTGACTTGGGGTTTCTTCATTTGCCACTGGCCTGACCTGGGCTTTCTTCATTTGCCACTGGCCTGACCTGGGCTTTCTTCATTTGCCACTGGTCTGACCTGGGCTTTCTTCATTTGCCACTGGTCTGACCTGGGCTTTCTTCATTTGCCACTGGTCTGACCTGGGCTTTCTTCATTTGCCACTGGTCTGACCTTTCTCCCTATATTTCACAGGTAGTGCAGACAGCTCTTTCAGAGACCCAGGACCCAGAGGAGGTGTCTGTGACAGTCAAGGCCTTTATGACAGCTGACCTGCCCAATGAGCTTATTGAACTATTAGAGAAGATCGTACTGGACAACTCCGTCTTCAGTGAACACCGGTCAGTCAGCATGCGCGTACACACAGACACACTTGACCCCACTGTTTAGGTGTATAACTCTAATATTTCACCTGGTAAGTTTCTAACATTTTCATTTACAGCAACAGTTTGGGGAATATTTAAAAAAGGGGAAAGAGGATGAATAATTTGGAATCTGGGGATTAGATATTCAGGGCCAGATTGGAAATGTAGCCAGGACATTGAGATCTCTTTAGGCCAGAGGAAAATATGCCCCCTACTGGCCCTCAAAGACCATTTCCAGCAGCATCTAATCTCCGATGTAAGGACTAACCAGGACCAACCATCCCATCTTCAGAGGCCCGCCAGCAGAGGGTGCAAGGTGCTATGCTGCTGTTCTTCTAATACATCTATTTAGTCTCATCTAGTTTCTATGTGAATCTTGTCTGTTTCCTCCACAGAAATCTCCAGAACCTGCTGATCCTGACGGCCATCAAGGCAGACCGAACCCGTGTGATGGAGTACATCAACCGCCTGGACAACTACGACGCCCCAGACATCGCTAACATCGCCATCAGCAACGAGCTCTTTGAGGAGGCCTTCGCCATCTTCAAGAAGTTTGACGTCAACACCTCCGCCATTCAGGTACACAGCAGTTGGAAGATGATGCAACTATTATGCTCATGCTGGTACCGTCTTCATTTCCATGCGTCCACTAGCCCGTTGTTGTCTGTCTGTTGCATAGTTGTTGTACCTTTATTCCAAAAATGGTTAGGTTGTACCTGTTACTCAGTGATACAGCATATTGGTTCTGAGCACCTGTCTTTGCAGGTTCTCATAGAACACATCCATAACCTGGACCGAGCCTATGAGTTTGCCGAGCGCTGTAACGAGGCAGCGGTGTGGAGTCAGTTGGCCCGAGCCCAGCTCCACAGAGACCTGGTGAAAGAGGCCATCGACTCGTACATCAAAGCGGATGACCCATCAGCCTACATGGAGGTGGTCAGCGCTGCCAGCAAGAACAGTGAGAAAACACACCGTCTTAGACTGGGAGGAATACCAAGGGACCAGAGAAACAGGGCGTCCGCTGGAAGGGATCTGGAAAGGCAGTAGCGGGCGCGGCCGAAGTTGTGTATTAACGTGTGTGTGTGTGTGTGTGTGTGTGTGTGTGTTGTAGGTAACTGGGAGGACCTGGTGAAGTTCCTTCAGATGGCCCGTAAGAAGGCCCGGGAATCCTATGTGGAGACAGAGCTCATCTTTGCGCTGGCTAAAACAGGCAGGCTGGCTGAACTAGAGGAGTTTGTCAGTGGCCCTAACAATGCCCATATACAACAGGTAAAGCAGTCTCTCCTGTGTACGCTGGAAAAATACAGACAAAATGCAACATTGCAATGTTTTGTACACTTTTTAACTTTGAACCGCTTTCTCTCTCTTCATCCCTCTTTCCTGCTCTTCCCTTTTTTCCTCCTTCAGGTGGGAGACAGGTGCTATGAAGAGGAGATGTACGATGCTGCCAAGCTGCTTTATAATAACGTGTCCAACTTCGCCCGCCTGGCGTCCACGCTGGTCCACCTGAGAGAGTACCAGGCTGCTGTGGACAGCGCCAGAAAAGCCAACAGCACACGGACCTGGAAGGAGGTGCGTCTGAACGTTGTTACCCACATTCTGCTGCACATTTAACAGATAGATGGTGCGCTCCATTTAACAGAGATGGCGCTGTGTGTGTGTATATTCTGACTGAGCCCTGTCTCTCCTCACTCAGGTGTGTTTTGCGTGTGTGGATGGTGAGGAGTTTCGATTGGCTCAGATCTGTGGTCTTCACATTGTCATCCACGCTGATGAACTGGAGGAGCTCATCAGTTACTATCAGGTAAATACTGATATCATTCACCTGCTAATGCCTCCATAGTGTCTGGAAAAGGGAAGCTGTTTGGAGGCGACCGGTGCCGGTATTCGGCGGTGCCTGTGTGTCATGGTTAATGTCATGGTTAAAGGGAAGCTGTTTGGAGGCGACCGGTGCCGGTATGTGGCGGTGCCTGTGTGTCATGGTTAA
>JACXGI010020677.1:0-10898 GCA_016801175.1 Esox masquinongy | reverse complement strand
AACAGACACACATGAGACAGGTGACCAACAGACACACATGAGACAGGTGACTAACAAACGTATACTGAACAGAGAACAAGTAAACCACAGAGAAATGTAGCAGTGCAACTTTACACATTTTGATGACGTTAAAACATTTGATTTCAAGACATTTGAAAGGCCTTTTGCCCTATTTACACTGTTGAAAAAAGCTGCAAGTAGACATTTTACTGTACTGTTAAAACCACTGAATTCACTGCAAGTCACCTATTTGTTTTTATTTGATAAGTTTAATGGAAAGTATAAGCTATTATTGTAACCCAATAACTCAATCTGTAAAGGTCTGTCAAACACCTTTTTACAAAGGTGTAAAAAGGAAAACAAAAGATGCTTTACAGACTGTCTACAGATTATCAACATATAATAATAACATTTCAATTGACTGACAATTGACACTAACGCTAACCTTAAACCTCAACCTATCCCTAACCCTTTCACTAACCCTTACTCTAACAATTCTAAACTTAACCCTATCCTTAAACTTGCTTTTTTATATTAGCTTGTTGATAATATGAATATCTGTTGGGCATCTAAAACATCCAAATAAATTGTAACTGCTTTAATCAATAAACCAATAAACCAACCCAATGATCCCTTTGTCTCTCCACTAGATCCCTGTTCTCCAACGATCCTGAGTGTGTCTCAGACCAACTCGTCCACCAATATCAGCGTCCTGTACACGGCCCCTAACACCCCCAACACCACCTACACCGTTACAGCCATGGGCCTCACTGACACACACACCTGTCAGTCAAACACCACCTCCTGCCAGCTCACACAGCTGCCCTGTGGAGCAACCTATGATGTCACAGCCTATGCCAGTACGGCTGTGGGGCGGAGCCTGCCCAGCTATAGCGTTGCCCTAGAAACAGGTACAGGAAACCCTGTATGTGTATGAGAGATGTGGGCCACTCAAATGATATTTTATTTGGTAACACAATATAAGCAGTAGGGTGTCATTTGAACCTTGTATTTGGTGTACACGTGGGTGTATTAAAACCATGCCATCAGTGTATCTGGGTCAAGGTGTATAATTGTGCTTGTTAAGGTGTGTGTGTGTCATGGTGTATGAGTGTGTGTTAGTGTCTGTGCGTCAAGGTGTGTTTGCCAAGTGTCCATGTGTCAATGTGTGTATGTGTGTGTGTATGTCAAGTGTGTACTTGTCAGTGTGTGTGTGTGTGTGTGTCAAGGTGTGTCATGCTGTATTATTACTAGTTCCCTCACCTAGAGACGTAGATATTCTGTAAACTGGGTCTCCCCCGTCTCCCCCCAGGTCCGTGCTGTCCTACATCCCTGACAGTCAACCAGGTGACCCAGGCCATGACCAATGTCACCTGGTCCCCTGCTACCGGAGCAAGCTCCTACGTCACGTCGCTGACATCATCTCGGGGACACGCCCGGTGCCACACCATGGACACGCACTGCCTGATGGGATGCATCACCTGTGGGACCAGCTACAGCGTCAGTCTGGAGGCCATCAGCCGGACCGGACACAAGTCTGAGTGCAGCTATCATGGATTCTCATCCAGTGAGGAGACATTCCAGTTCCCACCAGATCAGTGTCTAATTCATAAATGTCTAACTTGCATCAAAGTGTATTCTTCTTAAAAATCCTATATTTACTAATCCCTAACCTTAACAACCATAACCTTTACCACAAAAACCTAACCTTAACCCTAAACATAATCCTAACTCTTAAGCGTAAACCTAACCCATAATACCTGACCCTAACCTAATTCTAACCCTATCCCAATTATAACTTCTATCCTTAAACGTAACTCTTTCAAAAATGGGGCTGGGAAATATTTCCTGTTTTATACGCATTTTGAGAATTATTCTGATTGCATTCGAGTAGTAAAGGCTGTTCACACACACATGACCATCAAGGGAGTATAGTTTTCATTCAAGCCAGTGTCTTTCTACTCTTTACATCCTCTCTATATATTTCTATCCAGGTGCCTGCTGTCCGTCAAGTGTCAAGCTGTACAGGATGGCCAACAGCTCTGTGAGGATATACTGGCGCTCCTCGGGCCCCCAGAACTACACAGTGGACATGATTGGGACAGGCTCCAACTACACCTGTGAGCCCACTCCCCTGAGCAGCTTCTGTGACATAGCAGACGTCATGTGTGGTGACATCTACACAGTGGTGGTCGCACCTGTCAGTCAGGACGGGACCAAAGTCTCCTTCTGTCACCGGAGGGTTTACTCCGGTATGTGTACTACTTGTTTGTTAGCTTGTCAGGCAGTTAAATGCCTTCGGTACCAAACGGATGACGTCTACTGTGAGTCACTGATGGCTTTGTTCTTGTTCTTGCAGTGTCCTGCTCCGGAAACAATGTAGGACTGGGTAAGTGTCTGTGGGTGGAGTTCACTGGGCAACTAAGCTAACATTCTTTACTGCTGTTGTAAACCTCAGCCAATATGTTTAACACCAATCCATTTTCTAGTGACCACAATCTCAAAAGGTTTTCAAATTTTACTGCCTTTAAATTCAATCTCAGGAGAGATTGCAGAGGACAGACACAATCAATGTATTTTGTAAAGCCGTTTTGTATCTCAGTTGTCGCAAAGGGATTGTAAAGACACCCAGCCTAAAACCCCAAAATTCAAACAAACATTAATTTAAACTTTCTCTATTGACATAACCTTCCTCTATTGATACAACATTTCTCTATTGATTATACATTGCTCCAGTGGCATAACCTTTCTCTAGTGACGTAACCTTTCTCTAGTGATGTAACCTTTCTCTAGTGACATAACCTCTCCCTAGTGACATAACCTTTCTCTTGTGACATAACCTCTCTCTAGTGACATAACCTTTCTCTAGTGATATAACCTTTCTTCAGTGACATAAACTTTAATGGCATAACCTTTCTCTATTGATATAACCTTTCTCTAATGTGATGTTGATCTCCCCCATCCAAATTGAATGTACTCACAAACATTATGGTCTTGAATCTTTTTGCTAAGTCATACCAGATTGACGCTTGTCAATCATACAAAATAAGTCATACAGAGTTAAGACTGTATTTATTATATTCTTATCTTCTTTTCCAGTTGTCTATCGGGGAAAGAGAAGTGTTACTTAGAGGTGAGCTACTTTTTTTTTTTTTTACAAAATCACTGTAAATTTACATACACTTAAACAGAGTGACTGACACAACAGACAAGAGGTTTGAAATAAAGCATTATAACCTAACACATAGCCAATAATTATTGTGATAATCACCCATTATCATTTCTTATCATACTCTCTGTCTTGCATTGCAGGAAACCCAGCTTCTATCAAAGTCTGCCTGTCATCGTCTGCCTGTCAGAAAAGTGTTTTCAGTAGTGTTTGTCATTAAATGTTTCCTCTAATGTAAATGCTGTTTGTGACCAACATGTCAAACCATCCTAAGATTAAGATTGTAAAGTGTATTATTAAAAGAGCGCTTTATTTTCAATGCAAACCTCAGAACATACAAGCTCCTAGAATTATACATTCTAATCGTTGCAATCAAAAATACACATTCTGATGAAATACAAACAGACTGAACAACTATTTGCATAACATTTAAACTGCTGCATTTAAACACGAATGCTCTTGTCTGTATTAAATTGTATGAGAAACAAGATGCACTTTTTTCAGTATATAAAATAGAATATGAGTCCCTAAGTAGGATGCCTCCATAGGCTTGTTTTGAAGTATGTTGTGTTACAGTGGTTGTGTATCTGTCTGAGGGTAACTGAGAAAGTAGAGCAGAGAACACACTCCACCAATACCATTGGTCATACAGTACTATGGATGACAGGCCAGATCCGGTAGCTTTGAATAGAATGTTTCCATTGTCTTCAATGCTGTCCCGTCTCTGTGTTAAAAAAAAATACAGCTCATCCTATTGCATTCCAAAACTGTGTGGTGTCAATCATTAATGATAAGATGAAATGTTTAGAATATAGGTTTATCATTTGTCCTGAAAGTTTAATTGCACAAATTTAAAGCAACAGTGGCATGCGTTCCAGTGACAATGATTCAATGCTACAGTAGACAATGTTGTAAAACTCTTGATGTAATCACAAAAAGTGACTAATCAATCATCTTTCATAATGAATTTGTGGTTGAATGTTTTATTTTTTTTTTTTAAAGCAAATGATTTACAAAATAATAGGTTGTGGTTGGAGATAAATGCAACACAATGTGTTGCATTTGTGTTGCATTTATGAAGCTCTGTTAATGAGTAATTAACAGAGCTCCATTCAGGGTGTTAAACCACATTAAATAATAGTAGGCAGTATTTCTTTGTGACTGGTGAAAGCTGTGGGATGGGCCCCTGAACAGAGATATTCTGTCTGAATTTAAATGAATTCAAATATCACTGCAAGGGAACCATATTAGTCAATTCATTTAAATAAAGAGGTACAAAATAACTAGGTTGACTGAGCATGTATACAACATTAAATGTAGAACTTACAGAGGTGTCTGTTAATGGTATTTATCCCCCACACACATGGAACCTCAATAGAGATGAACAAGAAATCCTGATTCATTGGAACAAGGAAACCACAACCACACCATCTCAGAAGGTCAATGAAATACAGAAATGGGGGTGAGAAAATGTTTAACATGTTAAAAAAAAGCCTAACCTTGAGTATCTGTCTCAATAGTTAGAATTCCCATTCAACTATAAGAGAGCAACTACTAGTTTTGCACCAACTATAAAATTCAAACTCTTTAAGTAGTTATTTGATCTGGATATGTAAAGACGATTTACATGTAATTGCGTGGAATTATTCTATTCGTTCATACTGTAGCCTGTACCTGTTCTTCTGTTCTATGCTATCATGTGTCTTGTAGCATTCATCACAACACATTAAGTTCCAGGAAATAAATGCTATTTGAATTGAATATGATACAGGGCCTTGAGGCACACACAATCAGCTACTAGACACCCAGGACGGAGATATAGTTCCCACTGAAGAGATGCTCGGCATAGCACAAATGTACTGTCACAATGGAATTCCTCATATAAGCTGAGGACAATCACAGGTACAGTGTGAGTGGTGGGGAAAGGGGATGGACCATTGTCAGCTTCTTTGTCACAAACGCAACACCCACACCAAATAAGACACATCAGCAGTATCCTCATCTTGATACGTAGCTGTTTGTATAGCTTGTTCATTTTCTTTCCTCTGTCATGGAAGTAGACTTATTCCATTTCCATTGTGCCAGTAACATTTAGTGAAGGTGAAAGGTATTATCTATGCGGTATTTATCTATGTGGTATTTCTCTTTCTATAAGCATATTACTTAATGCTTATCTCAAGTGCAACAACAATACACATAATAGACTAAATAAATATCTTCTCATTATTGACTAAACCTAATGGATTAAACTAACATTGTCACCTATTAGTATTGGCCACTGTACATTTAGAATGACCACTGGGTTTCAAGTCATCATTCTGTAATTGAATACTTCCCAGTGTGAAATCAATATCCCAGTAAGAAAAAGCCTTTCAATAAACCATGTAAAGCCATTATTGGAAATACATCTTCCCACAATACACTTTCAATATCACTTTAATCATAATTATGGCATTCAGACTTAATAGTTTACATTGTCCGAAAGTACTGAAAATACATCACCAGTTCAGCTAAAATCTACAAAGAGATAAATAACAGTTGGTACTGAGGTTAAATAAAGGGGTTTCAAAACAGTGTTTTTTGTTACATCGTAACTTTAGACATAATCAAGAAGTTAATACTTTTGCAATGTTTTTACAGATGAAAACTCATCTCAATTTTAGCTCACATAGAGCAAATGTATGTACTTTTCTATTAATTGTTATTAATCACAGTGAATTGCATGCATTAACTGGATCGGGTTTCTTATTTGTTTGACAGCCCTAATAATCATAATCCTAAATATATATATAATTCATTCCTCACTATTACACACAGACACACACCTCTAATCAATATGACACCTGTACTCCGAAGCCCAGAGGCATATCCACCTGTCCTGATTTTGAGGCTCTCTCATTGGTCCCTACAGAGATGATCTACCTTTAACTCCCCAGTAATTATCTCAGAAGAGTTTCTGTAACCAAGCTCCCTATGGATGTAACATTTTGAAATGCACATTATGGAAAATCTTAGACCTTTATGTTTACCTTTCATATTACTATTTTTGACTCAGGTAAGCATTTTAAATTATTTTGTAATCTTTTATTTATGATGATTGAGATAGATGCTCTGATTTGTTATATACATTTTTAAACAATTACCCTTACTGCTCTTTCAGATACAGCATGCATTGGCAGGTGAGCTACCTGGGCTTTTAGTTGGAACTACATTTCTAGTATTTAGTGGAGGGTTTATTTTTAATTTTCTTTGGTGGTAGCAAATAAATATACAGTATTTCATCAATATATTGTGCTACAGTGGTATTTCTGACTGAACACTACTGTAATCCAGTTTTGCCACTAATTAAAGAAACAATTTTATAAAAAATATTTTTGTTAATCAATTATTGATTATAATAAATTTAGTGGGACACAAAATACTTCGGATATTTTAAAACAAACCATAATATAAAAATGTTCTACTCTTCCAGCTGTTTATTTATAAAAATATATTTTTACTATGATAGACCCGCCTTTCTGTGTGGCCTAGAGGCCCTTACCATAGCAATCATATATTGGCTTCTGCTGATTCTTTGTACAGCTACATCATTCTACATTGTTTCTTTTTCAGCTTGTGCTATCACGTCAATAACGTCTCCTTCAGCTTCTAGTCTGAACGTGAAATGGGACAGTTACTCAGGAGCTACAAATTATCTTCTGGATTTGCGGGTCGTGAACTCAACCAATATTGCACCGGTTGTGGTGACACTGCCCACGTCAAGCACACAAAGGCTGGTCCAGGGGTTAAGGTCTGGGAGCATTTACCAAGTCCAGCTGAAAGTCTTTCAGTTTTATTATGTGATTTGCACTGACACTAAAATTGCAGGAACAGGTAAAGTTATTGTCTTCCATGTATTTCTACATAGTCGATTTCAATCTATTTGAACTGATTCCTTTGAGTGTCAGTCATCAACATTTTCATTACGTGCCTTGTTTTCAGTCCCGGACACGTCCCAAATCACCTACTCCAAAGCGTTATCGAGTACCTCCATCAGTCTGCAGTGGTCCAGTGTCAGTGGGGCCAACCGTTACACCGTGTTTGTGAATGGAGTTAGTAACGGAGCGACATTCAACAAGACTTTCACCACACTGAGCACTCAGGTAATCGGCCTCACATCCGCAACCTCCTACAACTGCTACGTGTACTCTTCCAACGATGCCGGACTGGCAGCCAGCAGCAGAGTCAAGACCATCACTACACGTAAGTCTCCCAATGATCATCACATAATAGTAAGCTGTGAAGACATGTGAAAGGAAAAGCGCTAGGCCCAGCATGTCTATAACTGTGCACTTTAGGTTGATTGCATTGTGATTAATATAGAGTACTGTGCAAAAGTCTTAGGCGCCTGAAGTTCAAACTGAAGCCATATATGCACGACTGGTCAAACGTTTTAGAACACCCCCATTTTTCCAGTTTTTATTGAAATTTAAATAGTTCAGTCCAGTGAATAATCTGAAATGGTACAAAGGTATGCGTTAAACTGGTAAAAAAAAGTTTAGGTTACCAAAAACTGAAAAATAATGTACATTTCGAAGTTATAGAAAAGGCTTTCTTCAGCGAACTAGTAATGGGTTGACAAATTACATCTGTTCTGTAGCAATGGAAGTAAATTAAGCCTTTAAAGTTTCTAACAATTCAAACAGGTGTCCCTACTTCTGCTGATTACTTACAAACCCTCTGTCTGTATAAAAGCAGTTTTGGAACAGATTGTGTTACTATACCCTCATAAGCATTATTTGGACAGTATTGTAATGTAGAAAGTAGTATATGGCTATTATAATGGCGAGAAAAAGGCAATTTTCTTTAGAGAAGTTACAAAGAAAGCCAAGGTGTCACACCATCAAAAGGTACCTGGAAACTGGAAAAAACTCTGACAGGAAGATGTCTGGCAGACCCAAAGCCACAACAGAATCAGAAGACAATTGTAAAGTGTGAAGAAAATACATTGCAATGCAGGTTCGATAGGTCGAGTGATAGTAAGAAAGCCATTGCTGAGATGGCAAAACAGAAAAAAGTGGCTTGCCTGAGCCAAGAATCACCAGCAGTGGACTACTGAAGACTGGAAGGTCTTATGGACCGACAAATCCAATTCTGACATTTTCGGTTCATTACGCAGGGTTGTTGTATTTCGTCGAGTCAGTGAAAGGATGGTTCCTCAGGGTGTGACACCAACAGTCAAACATGGAGTGTGGCCGTGGGCCTCTTTTGTTGGATCCAGAGTCGGCAACTTGCACAGAGTGAGTTGCACCCTGAACTAAAATGGCTACAACAACATTTTGCAGCGCATTCAATACCCTCAGGTGTGTGACTAGTTGGTCAGTGGTTCATCCTACAGCAAGATAATGACCCAGAACATCCCTTCAGACAATGTCAGAACTACCTGACAGAAAAGAGACGGTAGGCTTCAAATCATAGAATGGCCAGCAAAGGCTCCAGACTTTCAATCCCATCAAGCTGGTTTGGGAGAAACTGGGCAGAAGGGTGAAAGCAAAGCAACATACAGTACAAGACATTTGTGGGAACTTCTGCAGCACTGTTGGGAAAAACATTCCAAACAATATCTGATTTCCATTGTAAAAAGAATGCCACGAGTGTGTTCGGCTGGCATGTCTGCAAAAGGTGGCCACTTTGATGAGTAAAAAAAATGTTAATTCCATTTTGTTAAAACAAAACTATTCCATTGTTTCTTGTTTGTCTTCAATTGTTTATTTGTTCTATGCTTCAATTTCAGGGTATATTAAGACTGGAAAAATGGATGTGTTCTAAAGCCCTCTATTTCTCCGAGTTCCTACAACATGTTCCTTCTCTTTCTCCCGTCAGTGATACAGCCGCCAGGTGGCCTTGCCATAGCAGCAACAGACAGTAGCACAGCCCATGTAACTTGGCAGGCGGTCAGCAAAGTTCTGTTGTATCAGGTGAGCATTACTAACAGCAACAAGCCCAGCTTTCCTGTCCTGAAGAACACCACTGCCACCTTCATGGACATCAGCAATCTAAAACCCTGCTCCACCTACACGTTCGGAGTCTCCTCGGTCAACGCCTTCCTGGAGGCCGGAGAGTCTGCCAGTGTCTCTTACAACACCTCCAGTGAGTACAGTCTGAGATACACGGTCAATGAGAAATTGGCGGACTCATTGACTAACACGTACGCATGCCCACACGGATGCTGAGTGTCAAAAACACCCAGACAGATGTGAACATGATCCCTACTGGTTCTTGCTTTCAGCCATGGACGTGGTGGCGTTCGTCTCAACGGACTACAGCTGTTCCAGTGGGATGTTGACGGTGACCTGGGGAGAGGTGTTGGGTGCCAGTTTCTACAGGTTGTTACACTGACCTCAGAAGGTTTCCCTCCACTGGTTCGGCTGCGCTATCTGGTGGCTTGATTTTTTTAAGCAGTCACTTAACGGGTTCCTCTTCTTAAAACATCAAAGAACTGCCAAAGCGCAGTAAAGTCATCACAGTAAAGGAACGCTCCAAAAAAAATACACTTCCCTACCAATCCGAAAACAACCGTTATTTCTGATCACAAATCTGGACTTTCCCAGTCTGGTCCAGTCATGTCTGGAGTTTTTACAGTGGGGTCACATGGTCAGGGTTGAGCGTCTGTCCCCTCGTACTGAAAGTGTTTCTGAATAACCAATATTTGTTACGTCCATGTGCCGTCTAGTGCCGAGGTTATTGGCGGGAATGGGACGGCCCTGTTCTGCAACTCTACCTCAGACACATGCGACATCCCCATAACGACCTGTGGAGAGAGATATCTGGTCCAGGTCACCGCCGTTTCAGGAGACTGCCAGAGCACCTCCAACATCCCCACATACTTTGATACAGGTGAAGTACACGGGCATCTGTTTTTTTCTCTTTCTGTCGTTCGTTCGATCGAACTGTCACTGTCATTCATCTCATCTGTCCCAGCCCCTTTCACATACACACACCCCTCTCTGTGACACACACACACCTTATCCCAGGCACACTTTAACCGTCACCACCAACATCTGATCCCCTGTGTAAGTCCTTAGGGACTCTCTCCTCCATCCTCCCGTGATATCTGATGTTTGTTTCCCATTCTAATCACCGGTACACACCCATGTAGTGTCAATAGTGACCTGTCTTAGAACAGGGGAAGATATAATGTTCTGTGGAAGATGTCGTATGAAAGGTCAGACGGTGATGGTGTCTCTCAATGGGATAATTATGTTAATGTACACACACACTCACAAAGAGATATGCAGACATACAGGCACCTACACACACCGAGACACATGCATGCGCACAAACACGAATCACAACACAGATCAGAACACGCATTACAACACGCCCTGTGATGTTGCTGTAAGACTGAGCCATGCACTTAGATGTGTAAAGGTACTGAGAACACACAAAGGATAGTGAACTCGCTTCCATCATGTCGACGACAAGAGACAAAGACACATAGACCCCGGTCCATTCTGGTTGGGGTTCCACTGTTGTCCTGGTTATAGACAGTATACAGAAAAAAGTCAACTTTTCTGTTGCTTTATACCTACATGCCTACTGACTGTAACTCATCAGGACTGTCACTTGTTTACTGTCTTCCCCTGGGTTCCCTAAACGCCGCAACACAGAAAAAGAGCTGCAGAGTGGCCTATACCACTCCTATACACTCTTATACCACTCCTACACCACTCCTATACCACTCCTATAC
>JACXGI010020676.1:0-10898 GCA_016801175.1 Esox masquinongy | reverse complement strand
TGTTAGCCACGTTTCAGTGAGAAACATAAAATCTAGGTTGTAAGATATTATAATGTCATTTACCAAGAATGATTTGTTGGCGAGAGATCTGATATTAAGTAAAGCCAGCTTAATAGATTTAATAGGGGTTCCTGGACTAGTAGGTTGACATGTTACAGTTAACAGATTAGACAAGTTTACTTTATAGGTTGAATGCTCAGAATTCCTTCTATTTCTAATCAACACAGGAATAGAGATACTGGGTCCTAGCTTGTACTCAAAACAATCGGCATTGCTATTTTCACAATAGCAGGGACCCGAAGCACATCACCGAGTATATTCTGTGCTCTGTGGAAATAAAGGACAAGGTTGTTGACGATGTGGCAGTTGTCTAAAGCTACTACAGCCAACACGATTAGTACTATCCCTACCACGATCCCTACTTTGGTTAAAATTGCACGCCATTGTCCTAGTGATGTCTCCAGCCAATCCCAAGTGTGAGCATCCAAGCCTGCGTTATCCTTCACCTCCTTCCTCAGCTGTTTGAGTTTGTTCATAGCTTGAGTAAAGGAACCATCCGGGGCGGTGTTGTTCGGAATGAGAATACAACACTGCTCTCCGAACATCACACAAACTCCACCCTTTTCTGCCAAAATCCAGTCTAGTGCCTGCCTATTCTGCCATGTCATCTTACTTGTAGCTTGCAGCTGTCAGAGCTGCATCTGTATAATTGATAACTCGCTGCTGATTGTAATATATGTAATTGATCCATTCCGCATTCTTGGCTGGTGCTATCCATGCCACTATAGGTGCTATCCATGGCACAAAGCCTGCACTAATTTCACTTATTGCTTTAAACTCATTGGGGATCCCTCTTGGCTGACATATTGCATCGATGATAAGCTGCAGATCTGGTATGTGAGACCTCTTAACCCGTGACCTCACAGGTTCCTCCTCGGGTGGCTGTAGATCATTAGTTTGTACCTGGATATGAGGTATTATGGTCACATCATGGGCCACCCTGACTCTAGCACATGTCCCTGACCAATTGCCTGGTAACACTGAGCGCAGTTGCCTTCCTCCACACATCCAAAATATATCTGCAATAGCCTGGTCTTGCTCCAAATAGATGCTCGGTGTTCCTGCCCTCTGGAACAGAGTAAAGCCATTACCAGCTTGTACCACTGATATTTCACCCCTGTCCAAGACAATTGTCATTTTACATTTTGTAATATGTCCAACATCAACGGTTCCCTTTGCCTGAAAACATTGTCTACCCAATATCCTTAAACCTGGTGCTGGAAGAGTAACTTCTGCCTTTTCCAAACTAATCTTTACGTCTAATGCCTCACACTCTGATGTTTTCGAGAAGTTATACCTCTTCATTTCCGCTTGGATCCATGTGATTCCCAGCCAAACCAAACACGTTACAAAACATGGGTCATGGTAGCTATCATCATCGACTCCTGCATGCCATAGCCTAAATTTTTCATCTAAACACTCTTCCCAACCTTTCTCAATTGGCACCACTACCATGCATACATGTCCTGCACTTGAACACATTAAACAATTATCTACCTCGTGTTGGTTAGCCGTATACTGAGCCCATCTGTACCAGTCATATTTTTCAGCTGCTTCCATATGGTCCCTTTCTACTTCTTCCGTAGATTCTACGGTTGCGACCGGGTATTCTGTGTCCTCCATGGCAGCGGGGATTAATAACTGTGTAGACGCTGGAACCTCTTTCTATGGGCACCAACACAAGCATCTGTACTATGGTGAGCGCTGGGGTTATTTTTGGGACAACGTTTTGCGACCCCCTTGTTGCGAATCCAGGGGTCAAGATTCGCTGTGTCACCGTAATTGGTGTCTCTACACTTCCTGAGCCCATATCATCATGCCACCATTGTATCTGTTGTTTCCTACTCCCACTTAAAAAGTTAGTGACAATTAGCTCAAGGAATAACCCTTTTTTACCCTTATCGTGTTCAACCACTATCCTCCGCTTTCCCCTTGTCTCCATGACCCTGATTAGGCAGGTACCACCTGACCAAATTGCCTGACCATACTGAGCATCATCAGTCCAGCTACACAGGTTGTTCTCACTCTGAGTTCTTATCCTAATGGACCTTTGCACCTCATACTTAGTTTTCTTCTGGATCACCACTTCCCTAGCCTCGAGTATATCCCTTGTGTTCGCTGCATTTCTCCAGCGCCTTTGACTCCAGCCAGCAGTTCCTCTCCCTTGCTCCCACGGTATGTAAGTGTCCAATTCCTTGCTGTTTATGTCTCTATCCCATAATTGCCCCCATGTTTCTCCTTTAATTTCTACTGTACTTCTTTCTCTCACTGTTGCTAAAGGAGCTTTTTCCTCAAAAAGTTCTCTGGCCTGTGTCTTATTCATTTCTGGTCCTGTCTTAACTTTACACTTCAGCCGTTTACACAGCACCTGATATTCCCCATTTTGTTCCTGTCTTCTTCTGTGTGGACCGCATGTGCCTGTCTCACTGCAAGCCTCAACATCCCATTGGTGATTTTCCCCTTCTACACTCCCCAACCAGATCGTTTGGTTTCGGTCCCCAAGGTTCTCTGTACTAATAAAAATAGTTACCCTAAATCTCACAGCGATCAGACGATAAGGCATTATTCCTGCTAATAGTGCTGCTGTGCATACCTTATTCCTTCTGTCCAGGTCAATGTCTGAGTCATTTACGTCAGAAGGGAGTACAGTCACATTACTCCCAGTCCAGGTCCGTGAGGTTGATGGTAGCGAACACTTGTTCAGTAATAGGGGTGCCTGGTTGTCCCTGTGCACTTTCTGCAGGTGTCTCCCCTGGGCTTTGTGGGCTGACGGGTTCCAGGGCGCGGGGAGTTTCCCCATCACCTTCCGCCACATCTTTCCTTGGGCTATTAGCATTGGCCATAGCACACAGCCGAGCAATAGCAGACAGACCACCATTATGCCCCATGCCCATGCCTGACGTGCCCTCTTCCGGCGACCCTGATCCAGCAGACAATGGTGTCCCAGGGGGTAAATCAGGATGTCCCAGGTCTCCTTCAGCTTCCGCTGGTTCGGATCCACTTGAGTCGTCTGCATTGTCACCTTCCTCTTCTCCTTCTTCTCCCTGTGGCATCTGACCTGCTCCTTGTGGAACCCTGGTACAGTGGTTGAGGTGGTACCAAGCGTTACTGCCCTCTACTCGTATCGCTGTTGGTGTGGCTTGAACTACCCGGCATGGTCCCTCTCGTCTTGGCTCGTTCCACCTCCTCCTGAAGACACTTATGTAGACCTGGTCTCCAGGTTCCACTGCCTGAGGCTGGTTGTCCTCTGGCTCTGGTACCTGTGTGCTTTCCTGTCGATAGATAACTTCATGTATAGCAGTTAGTTGTCTCACATATTCTCTGAGTTCCTGTTCTAATTGTTCCAGCGGAGGCCCTTCATAAGGACCCCTAAGCACCGGTACTGGCATGGGTCAACCCGTAAGCATCTCATGCGGTGTTAGATGGGTTATTCTGTTAGCCTGCATGCGGTAGCTCATTAATGCCAACGGTAAAGCATCTACCCAATTCAATCTTGCACTAGCACAAATCTTGTTGATCTTAGTTTTAATGCCCCATTCACACTTTCTACAATCCCCTGAGACTGAGGATGATAGACACATCCCAACCTCTGCTTGATTCTGAGTTGCTGAACCACCTGTCTCAATGTTCTTTCAGTGAAGGCAGACCCATTGTCTGAGCTGATCTCTGTTGGGATGCCAAATCTTGGCATCACTTCCCTAGTCAGAAACTTTATCACCTTTCCTGCTCCTTGGTCTTTTGAGGGTATAGCTTCCACCCATCTGCTAAACCTATCGATCACCACAAGCATATACCGCTTTCCATTGACAGTTCTTAACATATCCACATAGTCTATGACCAAATGCCTAAACGGCCCTTCTGGTTTTGGGATGTGGCCCAATGGTGTTGTTATTCCTTTTCTGACATTGTTTTGTGCACATACTTCACATTCCGCCAGGGCCGGAGCCTGGTTTTTGGTCACCATACATGCAGGCAACGGTAGATGCGTTGCCTAAACGTATGCAGGCAATCTACCATTGCCTGCATGTATGGTGACCAAAAACCCTGCTCCTTGATCTTCCTCATAACTTCGCCTCTTGCACAATGGTCAAAACCATGCACATTCATGATCAGGATTCGTAATAGAGCAGCTGGCGCCACTAAGTTTCCTGTATGAGATCTCCAGAGGCCTGCATCATCTCTGGTTGCTCCTCGCTTAAACCACACATTGCGTTCATAGACACTGGCTCTCTCTTGCATCCTAATTACGTCATCTACTCCAGGGGCTGCCTCAACCAATATGGCTGGTGCCATTATCGCACTGTGACACTTTGATGCTAATTTTGCTCCCTCGTCTGCTGCGTTGTTCCCCTGAATGATATAATCACTTCCTAACAGCCAAACCACTCATTCCTCACACCATGCGCATAGGCTGAATCAGTGTAGATGTTCACTATCTTATCTTGTCGTTCCTTACAAGGCGGCTGCCAAAGCTTTTAGTTCAGCTAATTGTGCGGAACACGGCTGTGAACATGCCTGGTTAACTGTAGTCTGAAATTGGCCCTTACTGTCTCTTCTGACCACCGCAAATCCTGCATGATTTCCCTCATAGTCCTTGTAACAGGATCCATCTACAAACAACTCTTCATCGGCCCCCAAAATTTGGGTTGAGAGGTCAGGCCTTAGCCTAGTAAAAGTCAAGGACTCTGCTACACAATCATGAGGTTCTCCCTCATAACCAAGGGGAACTCTTTCTGCTGGGTTAATTAACTGTTGTACTTCGTTTGATAGGTATGTCTGGGTATGTCAACAGAGGCAAATAGTCTAACAACCTTGAGTTTGTCAAAGCAAACTTCCCTTGCTCTATCATCTCTGCCACCTTGTGATGGGTGTGGATGATTACTGGGTATCCCATGGTGATAGTTGAAGCCTTATCATATGCATATTGGACTGCTGCCAATCCCTGATAGCAGGGTGGGTATCCTTGTGCCACTGAATCCAATTTAGTGCTATAGTACGCAATAGGTTGTTTGTTCCTGCCACTACAGGTGTCCTGCATTAAGACTGCGGTCACATATCTCCTGTCTGGCAACATACGATAAGAATGGCTTTGTATAATTCGGTGTTCCCAGTGCAGATGCAGACTGCATATCATGTTTTATTGTCTCAAAAGCTGTCAAAGCATCACTGATCCAATTCAACTTGGTGCTTAACTGCTGCTGTCCAGCGTTTTTCATCAGTTCCCGTAGGGGTGCTACCTTAACTGCATAGTCCTCTATCCAGTCTGAGCTGAACCCTGTCATCCCCAGGAAGGTCATCATTTGCCCTACCATCTGAGGCTGCGGGGCCTTGCTCACCCCTTCTAGTTGAGCCGGGCTTATGGTCTTTGACTGATGAGCCACAGTCCTACCCAGATATTCAACTTCTGTTTGGCAATACTGTAACTTTTTCTTGGACACCTTGTGTCCTCCCACAGCCAATTTCTGCAGTACTTTTATGGAGTCTGCATGGCATTGCACCAACATAGGAGCACATATCAACAAGTCGTCTACATACTGGATTAATGTTCCCTCTAAGACAAGTTCCTCCAAATCTGCCTTCAACACCTGGTTGAAAATGTGCGGGGAGTGTTTGAAACCCTGGGGTAAGCGCGTATATCTGTATTGCTTCCCATCATAAGTGAAAGCAAACAGATGTCTACACTCCTCTGCTAAGGGGACACTGAAAAAGGCGACACACAAATCTATCACTGTAAAGTACTTGGCGTCAATTATCAGCAGCGTGTGTGGGTTAGGAACCTCCGCCTGACAATCCTGCACAATCTAATTTATTGGTCGTAAATCATGGACCAGCCTCCACTTCTTTTTATCTGCTTTCAGGACGGGGAACAGTGGGGTATTACAGTCACTAACTGTCTCTTCCAACACATCGGCTTCACCTGGATATATACTGGATTTGCTGATTTAACCAATCCAACATCTGTGTCATGTTGTGACCATACCTGCTCTGAAATCACCTGTTCCATTTCTTTCCTTAACATTTCTTGTCTATCAATAGCTTCCTCTACTTGTACTTGCTGGCCTGTAGTGATCTCCACTTCCTGTGGTTCTCCAATCATGTTTGCAAAACAGAGGACCTTGATTAAATCTATTTCAGGAGAGCAAAGGATGAGAGGGTTATCTGTTTTCTCCCACTGTTCCTGCTTTGCTTGTTTCATTATTGGACCCAGATCTTTAGCTTTGAAACCTTTATTTACCAATAGAGTGAAGTGCGGGTCTGACCCAGGCACATCAAACCATTTAGCTATCAATTCTGATCCCTGTGTATCACATACTTCCATCGCTGTCCCTTGTTTCCCTATCACAAAATACTGTGACGTAATAGGAGCTGGTTTCCCATTTACGTTCATCAGTCACAACTATACCAGAAATATGTCTTGGTATGGGTCATATCTTAATGTACAATGGTAATTGAGGGCCTTCTAGCCTCCGGCATCTGTGCCACAATATACTTCCCCCATTTGGAAGTAACTTTTCTGAATCCCTCCTCTATGTCCCCTATCCAGTAGACATTTGTTAAAGATGCCTGTTGTATCATCATCTGCCTTTTGATCCCTGTTTCGTCTATTATTATCCCATCCAGTGAGCATGGAATCTGTAGTCCCAATTGACACAATGCATCTCTGTTCCTAATAAATTCATTGGGGTGTGTTCTGAAACTAATATGGGAAGTTTAGCCGAACGTCCGCTCGTGGCTAGATGTACTGGAGCAGTCATGGGTATCAGCTGTGTTTGTCCCGAGAATCCTACTGTCTTAGCATATTTTCCTGACATAGGGAGGTGTGAGGCATAATTTGGACTTACACAAGTGTAAGTATCTACCATCATCGGTGTGCCTCTATTGTTTACTTGAACCTGCAGCATTGGTTCCTTATCAGTTTGCATCGTTATTGCTGTAAACTGACCCTCCCCTTCAAGATTCTCTGGGCACCCTCAATATCTCTGATTTGGTCCTGGCCAAGGGTTCACAGGACCCTGAGGGGGTTGAGACTGTGGCTGCTGCCATGCTCTGTAATAATTATTGGGCCTTGGTTTGGCCCAGTCCTATCAGGCCATGGGTTTGTGGGACAGCTTCCTCTGGTGTGCCCTGCCTGGTTACATCCCCAGCAAACACCCACTGGGCCCCTCGGCCCTCTATACTGATTTCTTAGCCCATTTCCTTGTCCCCTACCCTGCCCTGGGGGCTGGGTAAACACATTCACTACTGGTGTGGTGGGTGACCGAGGGGCCTGCAGCCATTGCGGTGGTTGTCGACCTCCCTGGAGGATGGGTGCCATGGTGCTTTCCTCTGTGCCCATTACAGTGGTCACTGGGGCTTGAGTCTTTTTCTTTTATGTCAATTCATCCAGTTGCAGTTGGGCAAGCTTTCTCTGGATTTATTTCCCCTGCTCAGCCATCTTCTTTTCATTTTTCCTGTATCGTTCCACAGCGTGGATAAAATAGTCTCTGAATTCCTTGTGTGGCTTAGATTTCATCAGTGCCACTTCGTCCTCCAACTTAGTCTTTACTGGTGTGGGCAGCGCTTCCACCAGTGCCTTCCTGAACATGAAGGACACTAGATCATCAGTCTCTGGGTCTTTCTCAGTCTCCAGCCTCCACCTCTCTAGCAGCTTCTGCAAATATACAGCTGAATTTTCTGCCTCCCCCAGTGGTGTTCCTTTCAACACATCAGAGTCTATTACAGCCGGGTACTCCTCCCTTTTAAAGCCCTCCAAATCTGCTGTTGGAATGGGTCAAAGGACTGTCCATCCCCCACAACCGTCCCTATCATTTGTGCCAGACCGCCATCTCTCAGTACTCTCAGTACTCCATTTTGGTCATCCCCACCACTCTGGCCAACAAGGCCTTTAGGTCCCCCACCGCCAGCAGTTTTCCCATGGTCCGTTCTTCCAGCATCCTTATCCATTTCCCAGCACCGTTATGAAGGTTGGGTAATTTAGCAACCAATCCTTCCAGGTCCTGTGTAGCCCAAGGCAGATACTGCGGGTTGCCCCCTTTGATCAGAATTGGGTGCATTTGTGCGGGCAGTTTATCTTCTAGGGCCTGTGCTTGCGTTTGACTTCGCAATCCATATCCTTTTGAGGCCACCTCTATTCCTTTCGCCCCTTTTTCTCCTGCCTCTATTTCTTGATCTACCCTTAATAGCTGCTTTTTTGCCCATTCTGTCGTCTTTTGTCTATCTTCATCCCTTTGCTCACGCGTCTCTTTTAATTGATTACTAAGTTGTCCAATTATTTTCTCATTGCGGTGACTCTCCTCAATCCTCTGTTGCTGCAGCCTTGCAGCCTTTTCTCTCAATTCTTGTTCTTTACTCTGATGAAACCAATCTGCTTCTACTACCTCCTTTCCTGCCTGCCTCTGCTCCCCTTTTTCTTGCCCTCTTGGTTTCAATATCTCAATACACCCTTTATAACAATCCACATCTAGTGTAGGTTTTCCCTTCTCTTTATTTTTGACTGGAGTGGAGGTCTTCGCAGGCCTCTTTCCCTCATCTATCTCGACTTCTCCTTCGACTCTCACCGTCCCTGTCACCATTGGACACTGTATCCCTTTATATGGTGGGGGGATGTCAGCCCATTTTACCATTTCCTCTGTCTTCTCCTCGTTTTTCTTTAGCATGCTCCTGGCTTTGGCTACACTAGCCAGCTGATCTTTACCTTCCTCTAGGAATAGTTTTATTACCTCCCTCTCCTTATCTCGCTTCCGCTTCCTCTATTCTGTGTTGTCATTACTCTTATAATTCCTTATGATCGTGTCCATCTCTTCGCATAACGAAACATCAAATGTCCCTTCTTTCGGCCACTTTGTTGCCATCTTGCTGGTCCTTTTCTCTAAGGCCTCATCATTAAGATCTCAACTGGCGTCCCCGCCATTTTTGCTTTTTACCTCTATGTTCTGGATTGAATGTTAGATACCGTTCTCTGCTCTGCCAAATTCCCTTTTTCCCGGGACTCCCTTCACTTGGCCAGTTCCCCTCCCGGGATGTCTGCCACTTAACTTGGCACGTTCTCTCCTCTTGGACCTCTGCCTTATCTGTCTAAGTGTTTTCAATCAGACTTGACAACCCCACCACTGGCCTACAGTTTTCTCTTAACACTACTACCAGACAAACACAAACAACACTAATCAACTGAAATTTCATTTATTTTACATTTGCCAAATTACAATGTACAAACACAGTATTACACTCTCTTCGTCAGTCTTCACCTTTCAGAACCATACACACTCTCTTGGTCTCGGCATTTACCTAGTGAGGGGTTCATCTAGGTTTGGGTGACTGGACCACACTCGCCTACCCTGCCACAACAACCAAATCACCTCTTTATCTCGTAAGCCTGTGACCACTCTCCTTGCTATCACTTCACCTGTGTCCTCATAACGTTGTTCATACACCTCTTCCTTATATATTCTTGTCATAAACAGAGGAACCAAAAAATCTTCTCTCCAAGTCTGGTACATCCTTTGAACCCATCTATCTTGGAGCCTCCTCCTTTCAAACACCTTTCTATATGTGTATGGTCTGATCATGTATTTTCTCAATGTCAATTAAAACCACACTTCTCCTGGCCTCTGCCTTTGTCTAATTAGGCGTATATCTAATTCTGGATCACTGGACCAGATTCTCCTGCCTGCTACTTCAATCCACGTGACCTGCTTGTCTATTGTGTGTGCAGACTGTAATCTAACCAATATATCTCCAGTGCCTGGATCTCGACAGATGGCCTCTTCTTTTTTGAATATTGTCACTGAGATAGTGGTAGCCATAACGTTATCTCTCAAGGGATATGTATTTGTAATAATTGGAAAACAAAATCTTCATTTTTCTGGTAGTACTTCAAATAGTGTTCTTCAGTGGTTTTTCTAGCTGTCCAGTTATATGCGTATCCAAACTCGGATAACTAGACCAGATTGTAATTTCTCCCACCTTAATTTCTCCAAACAACCTCCACTTTTGTTGTCCTGGCAGTCTTATACCTTTGTAACTCTTTTGCTGTAGATATTGCCGAATTACGTTTTCTCTTTCTCGTGGTATAGTTAAAGAGAATGTAGTGACTGCAATGTTGCTCCCACTTCTTTTATACTTCTGTGAGACTATATTCCTGTATAATCGCAGTCTATCCTTCTTCTCAAAGTGTTATTCGCGAAATTTTCAACAACTGTCCACACTCACTCTGCATTCATCGGCAGACCAACTTCTCAATCTTTTATTCCATGCATTCATACACTCGTATACAGTCTGTTAACCCCGTCTCCTCCTGGTCTGCAGGTAGTCGTCACTCCCCTGGTTTGCAGGTAGCCGTCATCAATACAGAACTGTCCAACACACCCAAACCGCATCCAAACCCTCAGCAGAACCTCTATCATGCTGGGTTGGTATCCACGGTGCCCTGCAATCCCTGTCCCTTGTGGCCTTCCTTCTATTCAAGGGGGATTGGGGGACTTCCTGCCGAAAGCAGATCGTTCTAGGCGACCAAACCGAAGGCGATATTCGACAGACCTCCTTAGTTGCAACTCTCGGACTTATGTACAAATTTATGTATAATGTGTTAGTATATATACATTTTACTTTAAATTCAAAAACTCCATTCTTTCATAAAACATAGTTCGTTAAATTTGGAGAGACCTTACGTGGTGTGTGTCTGCCCGGCCTGGAAGGTCAAGTCACACAAACTAATACATTTAGAGCAAGAACATGTTTACCTCTGTGGGGCAATAGCATTAAGATAACATGCAAGTCTGCTAGAGGCTAAGTAGAACTAAGAGATATTGTAACTGCATTAGAGGAGGGGGTGACAGGAT
>JACXGI010020675.1:0-10851 GCA_016801175.1 Esox masquinongy | reverse complement strand
TGGAGGGAGGGAGAGAGTGAGTGTGTGGAGGGGTGGATGGAGGGAGGGAGAGAGTGAGTGTGTGGAGGGGTGGATGGAGGGAGGGAGAGAGTGAGTGTGTGGAGGGGTGGATGGAGGGAGGGAGAGAGTGGTAGTGTAATCCCATGGTGCATCACATCTGGTTGTATAGGAGGCTCTAACTCTGGTTAATATCTGGGTCAGGTCATCGGGGTTAGCCTGCCCACGCTCCCTGATGCTGTTAGGCTGGTGCTAGCACTGGGTTAGCCATTAGGCTGGTGCTAGCACTGGGTTAGCCATTAGGCTGGTGCTAGCACTGGGTTAGCCATTAGGCTGGTGCTAGCACTGGGTTAGCCATTAGGCTTGGTGCTAGCACTGGGTTAGCACTAGGGCCATTAGTCTGGTGCTACCAACACAACTAAATAAATAACCTATTTTAGAACACACACTGTGGTGAACCCGAGTCGGAAGAACTAGCAAGGAGGTGGGCTTAGTCAAACACTAACAAGGGACATCCTATTGGTGCCTTTATGTATTTGCATAGGGCTGAACCGGGACATCCTATTGGTGCCTTTATGATTTGCGTCGGGCTGAACCGGGACATCCTATTGGTGCCTTTGTGTATTTGCATAGAGCTGAACTGGGGCTGAACACATTTTGTCGACTGGTCATTTGTGTTGTTGTTAGGGTCTTGGTCGACCAGATTTTATAGTTGAGTTGTCTGAATTATTATTATATCATCTGACTTATTACTATATTTTCTCTGACTGGTTCCTGTATCAGTGGAATTCATTACAGAGGCTGCAGGTCAGCCATTTACTCTGGACCAGGTGTTGTCAAAGTTCAGGGTTCACAAGAATGTTTTGAGTGGACACAGTGTCTGAATGAAGTGAGTTGCGTAATTATTGATGGGATAGGCTACTTATCTAAACTATCTGGTCTATGGGCTTGTTCAGTGCCTTGACTAGTCATCCACATTGGCGTGGAGACTGGTAAGCATCTCTAGATTATTGACCACAAAGAACTTGGTTCACTTCCCTTAGTTTCACCTGAATACAAATGATTAGACCTGAGTCGGTCTACTTCACATGTACATTTGTAAGAACATTTATAGGCTGCATGGATCCTGTTGTTAGTCTGTGGAAAATTGCACTGCCTGCAATATTCAGACAGATTTTCATATTAATTTCATAAATCTTATGATATTTGTAAGGAATAAAGGAGGCCAGTTGACAATAAGCACAGTTCTCCTCAGTGACAGCGGAACATGCAAGAGTGCAGAAAGGACATTCCAACCGATCCTGAAACCTGTTGATTTACTTCAGACAAAAATGCATGTCTAAAACACATTTCTTTTTATTTCATCCCAATACCCAATCCCTACAGGAGGCTTTTTGCCTTCTGCCAGTCTTTTGTTGTAAATATTTTTTTTTAATTATTGACTTGCCTGATAGAATAAAGCTAAAATAAAACATTGTGTTATGAAAAATCATCAGCGTGTATGGCAGTCTAATCACAGGCTGCATATGAGCAGCGTGGTCAAAGTGTATATGTTAGCTCAGGATCATTAGCCCGGTGCTAACACTGGGTTAGCTCTAGGATTATTAGCCTGGTGCTAGCTCTTGATTAGCTCTAGGATCATTAGCCTGGTGCTAGCGCTTGATTAGCTCTAGGATCATTAGCCTGGTGCTAGCTCTTGGTTAGCTCTAGGATCATTAGCCTGGTGTTAGCTCTTGGTTAGCTCTAGGATCATTAGCCTGGTGCTAGCTCTTGGTTAGCTCTAGGATCATTAGCCTGGTGCTAGCTCTTGGTTAGCTCTAGGATCATTAGCCTGGTGCTAGCTCTTGGTTAGCTCTAGGATCATTAGCCTGGTGTTAGCTCTTGGTTAGCTCTAGGATCATTAGCCAGGTGCTAGCTCTTGGTTAGCTCTAGGATCATTAGCCTCTTTAAGTACAACAGAATTATACTTGGTGCACTGGTGCCTCTAATGGTTGATAACACATACAGAATATATTAAAACTTCACATACAGTATTTACATGTATGACCTGAGTCACGTTGGACCTGGATGGACGGCAGATGGCAGCTTGTCCTGTAGTTTTCTGCAGTTGCCAGACACAAACCCAAACCAGACAGTGGCCTCTGGGTCAGGGAGGCCTCTGGGTCAGGGAGGCCTCTGGGTCAGGGAGGCCTCTGGGTCAGGATTGTCTCTGGGTCAGGGTGGCCTCTGGGTCAGGATTGTCTCTGGGTCAGGGACGCCTCTGGGTCAGGATGGCTTCTGGCCTCTGGGTCAGGGTGGCCTTTGGGTCAGGATGGCCTCTGGGTCAGGGTGGCCTCTGGGTCAGGGTAGACTGGAAGATTTTGTTTTCTATTGAAGCCGAAGCGGTTATATTCTCTGCGGTGCATTTTTGGTGATCACTGTTTTGTTGTTCTCCCACTTGAGATTGTGGGAGATGATGGACCCCAGGAATTTGAATGAGTCAGCTGACCCCTCAATCTCAATGGGGAGAGGTGGGAGGTGATTCCTGAAGTCAACCACCCCAGTGTATTTCTGCTGAGCTCTGGTGGAGATGGCATAGTTCTGGTGTTTAGATGGCTAGGCTGAGTCTGTAGCTCTGTCTCTCTGCTGCCTTTTTCAGATTTTACAATAAGGACTGAAGGGAGGCTAAACTGCTAAGATGGATAAAGTGTT
The DNA here is from genome assembly GCA_016801175.1 of Esox masquinongy. Lineage (NCBI taxonomy): Eukaryota > Metazoa > Chordata > Actinopteri > Esociformes > Esocidae > Esox > Esox masquinongy. Next base: position 8,163 of record JACXGI010020675.1, on the reverse strand, counting down.
TTGAGAAAGAGATGTGGGTTCATTCTACTGGCTGATGTGAAACAGAATGTGATCTTTCTTCGGTTTGTGAACAGGGATGTGCCCAAGATAATTTTCCCAGATTTCACTGCTATTTTGGAAAGGGGATTTACTTCTGTTTCCAGATGGTTTCTTCCTTATAGTAATCATAAAACACATGTAACTTTACCTTTCTTTAATGTCAAAGTTGTAAACATTACAAACAGTGGATGAAAGAAGTAAATAGCAGAAGTACAAAACTACCTTTTCACAAAATAGTAGCCATGGCCATACAATTTCCAAAATTATACCCTCTTTATCTAAATATGCCTAGATACTCTCTCTTAATCCCTCTCCCCCCTGTTACCCCTTTTTTCCTCCCTCGCAATCTCTCTCCTATCCATCTCTTTCTATCTCTCTCTCTCTCTTCCTTTCTTTCTGTGACTCTTTCTCAATCTTTTCTCACAGGGTACTGACTGAGAGATTTATGTAACCACCTATTCAGTACATTCCTTCCTGCCTACCCTTGACTTTGAGCCTTCCTTCCTCTTTCTCTCCCTCCCCTCTCACTTGCTCCTTTCCTTCTCTCTTTCCTCTCTCTCCTTCACCCTTTATCTCTCCCTCAACCTCTCTCTCCTTTCCTCTTCTCTGTCCTCCCTCTCTCCCTCACCTATCTCAGCCCCACCTTCTCTCGCCCCTTTCCTTCACTTTCCCCTCCCTGTCTCTCTCTGTCCTTTATCTCTATCTCTGCTGAGTAAGGCCTGTACTGTTCTGTTTAGTCCTTGTGACAAGTGCAGCCATTCCAGAGTGGAGCAGCAAAACTCCTCCAGACATCTCTGCTCTCGGGCCCCACTCCTCTCCTCAGCCCTCTTTCCCTTGGAAACTAAACTCAGATCATAGGATAGGTGCTGTTGCTAATTGCTGCCCCAGAGGTGAACAAGTCCGACAAAGGCCTTTCTGATACAAGCTCAACTGACCATACAGCTCAGCTCTAGGCTTGTTATATAATTACTTCCTTATTTTTTCCAGTACTTTAACTGGGATTATGGTGAGGGTGTGTTTGGGATGATGGTGAGGACTTCACAAGAAGACTTTGTTTCTTGAAATTAGATGTCAGCAATCAAACTCAGCATCGTCCCCTGTCAGCCTTGTCTCCTGTCACTATGGTCTCCTGTCACTATGGTCTCCTGTCACTATGGTCTCCTGTTAGCCTCATCTCCTGTCACTATGGTCTCCTGTCACTATGGTCTCCTGTCACTATGGTCTCCTGTCACTATGGTCTCCTGTCACTATGGTCTCCTGTCACTATGGTCTCCTGTCAGCCTCGTCTCCTGTCACTATGGTCTCCTGTCAGCCTCGTCTCCTGTCAGCCTCATCTCCTGTCACTATGGTCTCCTGTCAGCCTCATCTCCTGTCACTATGGTCTCCTGTCACTATGGTCTCCTGTCACTATGGTCTCCTGTCAGTATCGTCTCCTGTCAGTATCGTCTCCTATCAGTAGAGATTTCCTGTCAGTAGAGATTTCCTGTCAGTATGGTCTGTTGTTAGTAGAGGTTACCTGAACACTACTTTTATATTTTTGTCCATTAAAATAACATTGTAAATGACTGTTACAGCTGGAAAGGGCTGATTTTCAATAAAATATCTACATAGGCATACAGAGGTCCATTATCAGCAACCATCAGTTCTGTGTTCCAATGGAACATTGTGTTTACTAAAGTTTATAATTTTAAAAGGCTATATTGATCATTACACAACCATTTTGTAATTGTGTTTGCACTGTTGAAAACTGTTGTGCTGATTTAAGAAGCAGTAAAACTGGCCTTCAGTATCTGGAGCATTAGCAATTGTGGGTTTGATTACAGGCTCAAAATGCCCAAAAACAAAACTTTTTTCTGAAATTTGTCAGTCTATTCTTGTTCTGAGAAATGAAGGCTATTCCATATGAGAAATTGCCAAGAAACTGAAGATCTCATACAATAGAAACAGACAACTGACAGGTCCTCAACTAGTAGCTTCATTAAATAGTATAAAACACCAGTCTCAACGTCAACAGTGAAGAGGCAACTCCAGGAAGCTGTTGAGCTGTATTGAGCTGTTGTGAGAGCAGCTTGACTGTATTGGTATGTAAAAAGTGCCCATCAAGCCAATCCAACTTGTGGGAGGTGCTTCAGGAAGCATCGGGTGAAATCTCTTCAGATTACCTCAACAAATTGATAACTAGAATGCCAAAGGCTATAATTGAGTTTTGTCAAAGGATGTAATTGCTGGAAATGGAGGATTATTTGATGAAAGCAAAGTTTGAAGGACACAACTATTATTTCAATTAAAAATTGCCAATATATTTTCTGTTCATTTTGCTATATTTCCTTTTCAAACTCATTTCATGTATGTTTCCATGGAAAACAAGGACATTTCTAAGCGAACTCATACTTTTGAACAGTGGTGTATATTTTTTTACATCAGTGTGCACACAGTACCCCATTAAAGGTGCAATTGATAAGTTTAGCCCTCAGTTAGAAGTGGAATTATAGAAAAAAGTGAAAACAGAGAAATTACTTAACTACTGAGAATGGATTATCTACTAAGGCTTAAACACATAACACCCTCTCTACCAAAGACACATTTTTTAATAGCTAAAGCATTGGTTATAAAGTTCATGTCACCAGAAGGATTTAATGACAAAGCAAAAACATGTTTTTAGGACTTTGTGCCAATTTATTGAAAATTAAAAACTGGTTTATCTGATCTATCCAGACCCTTTGTCTGAGCACAATTCATATTGAGATCAGATCCATCCTGTGTCCTTCGATCATCCTTGAGAGTCTCTAGAACTTGATTTCCACCTGTGGAAAACGTAACTGATTGGACATGATTTGGAAAGGCACACACCTGTCTATGCAGGTCCCACACTTCACAGTGCATGTCGGAGCAATCATCCTAGAGCTGCCTCTCCTGCCAAATTAAGTAACTGGGCGATAAGGATTTGGTCAAAGAGGTGACAAAGAACCCACTCTAACAGAGCTTCAGAGTTTCTCAGCAGCGATGGGAGAACCTACCAGAAGGACAACCATCTGTTCAGCACTCCATCAATCAGGTCTTAATGGTACAGTGGCTAAACGGAAGCCACTCTTAGTAAAAGGCATATAACATGCTGCATGAAGGACTGTGAGAGCATGAGGAAAATATTTTCTGGCCTGATGAGACCAAAATCTAACTATTAGGCCTAAATGCCAGGCACTACATCTGGTGGAAACAAGATACCACTCACCACCTGGCTAATAAGACGGTATAAGACCATACGGTGAAGCACAGTGCTGGGAACATCATGCTGTGGGGATGCTTCTCAGCAAGTCAGCGACAGGGTCTGGGAGACTGGTCAGGATTGAGGGAAGGATGAACGGAGCAAAACAGAGAGGTCCTTAAAGAAAGCATGATTCAGAGCAAACAGGTCCTCAGACTGGGGCGAAAATGTATCTTTCAGCACGAACACACAGCCCAGTCAAGCACACTGGAGTGGCATTGAGACAAGTCTGTGAATGTCTTTGAGTGGCCTCAAAGCCTGGACTTGAGCTCCACTGAACATCTGTGGGGAGACCTGAAGATTGCATCTTACAAATGCTCCCCATCAAATCAGCTTGAGAGGAGTTTCAAAGAAGAATGTAGAGAAAGTGAAGGTCTGAATACTTTCCACTCATATTGCCTGTTTGGTGTAATCCTTTTTCAATCTCTATGGGCTTTTTCAAACATTGTTGCAGCGCAACTCTTTCAAACAGCTATCAATTCAGCCCTTGAGCAAAGCTCTTAACCCTAATTAAGTGGCTGTAGAGAAGAGTGTCTGGTAAATGACAAGTGTGTCAGGTAAATGACAAGAGTGTCTGGTAAATGACAGAAACGTCTGTGTGTATCAAAGCTCTTTCTCTGGCAGCTCTGTCTCTGTGAAGAGGGATGTTTTAGGATGTTTAACAGGATAAATACATTCCTCCGGAGACCCTCTCTGAGTATCAGTTTTTTTTACAGAGATGTAGAGAGGGAAGATTTAAAGCAGATGCTTCACAAACTCCCCCTGCGTTTTAACTAAGATGTGAGTGTAAATGGGCCTGTTTGTATGCATGTGTGTGTGTGAATAAGTGTGAACCTCCTCTGTTGTAGCTGATAAGAGATAATGATGATATAATAAGAGAGTATTGATGATATGATAAGCAGTAGTATTGATGTTATGATAAGAATTAGTATTGCGAAAGACAGGCTCAGATAGTTGTCATACAAACACTAGGAGGAAAGATTCTATGACAGTATTTCAGAACAGATCTGATTGTAATTAAACAATAACAACTAATCAGATACATTTCATCATCATAGACTGCTTGTTATAACTAATCACTAACAACCAGTCAGATACATTTCATCATCATAGACTGCTTGTTATAACTAAACACTAACAACCAGTCAGATGCATTTCGTCATTATGGACCACATTTTGTGCATGTGCATCTTCAAGTCTAAACCCCTAAATTAATACCAGACTGAGATTAAAACCAAACGCCAGATTAATACCAAAACCTCAGGTTAATACCGAACTGCCAGATTAATACCAAGCCCTTATATTAATACCAAAAGCCCTAGATGTGTTGTTTATTCTGGAAGCCAAAGTTTCTAATTTACAGATGTGCATTGATGATACAGTCAAAATGCTGAAGATAATTGAAAAAAAATAACATCAAACTCTTAGGTTAATACTAAACCCTTAGATTAATACCAAACCCTTAGATAAATACCAAACCCTCAAAATAATACCAAACCCTCAGACTGTGTGCGTACAGTTGTGCTCAATAGTTTGCATACCAATGGAGAGTTGGTAATATATGTACCATTTGTAAAGAAAACATGAGTGAGCACGCAAAACACATGTCTTGTATTTCTTATGGGATTCACATTCAACTGCAGGTCATAACAGAATGGCACATAATGGCACATAAAACAAAACATGGCAACAAAGAAAAAAATGAATTGACCCCTGTTCAAAAGTCTGCATACCTGTCACGCATGGTGTATTGGTGGAAAGGAGGAACCAGACGCAGGCATAGTGGCAGTCGATTTTGATATTTAATATAGAAAAGAACACCGAGCACTCAAACTAACTGAAATGAAAATAAAGACTTAAACAACACGAAATGAAACCGAAACACTCACCACGTACACGAAACATGCGGCGACAAGGAACAATGACCGACAAATGAGGGGAGCAGAGGAGCAACATTTAAACACATACTAATGACTGAATTGGGACCTGGTGTGAGTGATGATTAGAGACAAGACACATGACAAGTCCGGGATGTGTTCGTGGATGAAAGGAAAACCAGGAAAAGCGGGAGATGACGGGGCTGTCCGTCACCTCACCGTCACAATACCCTTCGTTCTTAATACTGTGTATTGCCCCCTTTAGCATCAATGACAGCGTGCAGTCTTTTGTAATAGTTGTCAATGAGGCCCCGAATTCTTGCAGGTGGTATAGCTGCTCATTCGACTTGGCAAAATGCCTCCAGGTCATGCAAAGACTTTGGTCGTCTTGCATGAACCTCACGTTTGAGATCTCCCCAGAGTGTCTCGATTATATTAAGGTCAGGAGACTGTGATGGCCACTCTAGAACCTTCACCTTTTTCTGCTGTAACCACTGGAGGGTCAACTTGGCCTTGTGCTTAGGGTCATTGTCGTGCTGGAAAGTCCAAGAGCGTCCCATGCGCAGCTTTCGTGCAGAAGAATGCAAATTGTCTGACAGTATTTTCTGATAACACGCTGCATTCATCTTGCCATCAATTTTCACAAGATTCCCCGTGCCTGTAGAGCTCACACACACCCAAAACATCAGTGAGCCACCACCATGCTTCACAGTGGTGATGGTATTCTGTTCACTATAGGCCTTGTTGACCCCTCTCCAAACATAGAGCTTATGGTTGTGACCTTAAAGATTTATTTTGGTCTTGTCACTCCAAATTTCAGTGTACCAGAAGCAGTGAGGCATGTCAAGGTGTTGTCGGGCATATTGTAACCAGGCTTTTTTGTGGCATTGGCGAGTTAAAGTCTTCTTTCTGGCAACTCGAACATGCAGCTCATTTTTGTTCAAGTACCGTCGTATTGTGCTCCTTGAAACAACCATGCCGTCTTTTTCCAGGGCGTCCTGTATTTCTCCTGAGGTTACCAATGGGTTTTTCTTTGTATCCTGAACAATTCCTCTGGCAGTTTTGGTCTTTCTTGTTCTACTTGACCTTGGCTTGTTATCAAGAGATCCCCGAATTTTCCACTTCTTAATAAGTGATTGAACAGTACTCACTGGCATTTGCAAGGCTTTGGATATCTTTTTATATCCTTTTCTGTCTTTATGAAGTTCCATTACTTTGTTACGCAGGTCTTTTGGCAGTTCTTTTCTGCTCCCCATGGCTTAGTATCTAGCCTGCTCAGTGCATCCACGTGAGAGCTAACAAACTCATTGACTATTTATACACAGACACTAATTGCAATTTAAAAAGCCACAGGTGTGGGAAATTCACCTTTGCCATTTTCACCTGTGTGTGTCACCTTGTGTGTCTATAACAAGGACAAACATTCAAGGGTATGTAAACTTTTGATCAGGGCCATTTGGGTGATTTCTGTTATCATTATGATTTAAAAAGGAGCCAAACATCTATGTGATAATAAATGGCTTCATAAGATCACTATCCCTAAATAAAAGACCGTTTTTTTTTGCATGATCAGTCATATTTTCAAAATCAATGCCAGGATATGCAAACTTATGAGCACAACTGTATGTATTCTGTCCTCAGCACTCTGTGTGATCCACGGCTGACTGCTCTCAGTTGAATCAGTCATTCAAAATAGATTTTCTGTTAATTATATTATTGTCCTAATTACAACCGTAGGCTTTATGAAGTGCTCTAAACCTTGAACTGGCAATAGCTTCCCTAATAATAAAAACTGTGTAAAGTATATAAAGAAAGAGATGAGGTCTAATTATTAATCACAAAATAAATATAAATCCCACCCAAAACATGTCACAATTATTGGCACCTCTGCATGTAGTATTTTGTGTATCCGTTCCCCAAGGCACCTGAGACCATTCATCCATGCAGAATCTCTCCAGATCCTTCAGTCCTTGGTCCTTGCTTGTGGACCCTCATATTCAACTTCCCCACAGGTTTTTTAATGGGGTTTAGGTCAGGGGAGTGGGGTGACCATTGCAAAAGTTTGATTCTGTGGTCAGTGAGACAATTCTGTGTGGATCTAGAGGCATATTTTGGCTCATTGTCCTTCTGGAAGATACATCGATTACCCAATTGTAGCCTCCTGGCAGTGACTAGTTCTTGACAGAGTCAATGATGCTATTTATCCTAACCAGGTTCCCAGGGCCTTTGGAAGTGCTTTGTGACTGAAATGTTGGACAACTCTCTGAATGGATCAGAGAGGTCAAAGCTGATATGTGTGTGTACACCTCAAGGTCAGTGCTGGGTTTGTATCCTTATTGTGAAGCGTAGTGAAGAGGAGAGAGTGGGTAAAATGCAGACTGTAGACAGAGAGGAACAGTCCCACTTAAACAGGCGCACCAGACTGTTCAGTCATTACTTGCTAACTCAGTCCTGCTAGGTGATCATTAGTTCCCGGTAGAAGAGATACATTGACATTGGAGGTGATCGTCACTGCTGAATCAGTGACCTGATGGTTAAAATAGCTGTGCAACCGGCCAGGGTAGAGGTGTAACAGGTCAGGTTAGCAGGGTAACAGGCCAGGGTAGAGGTGTAACAGGTCAGGTTAGCAGGGTTTCAGGTCAGGGTAGAGGTGTAACAGGTCAGGTTAGCAGGGTAACAGGTCAGGGTAGAGGTGTAACAGGTCAGGCTAGCAGGGTAACAGGCCAGGGTAGAGGTGTAACAGGTCAGGGTAGTGGGGTTACTGGTCAGGGTAGAGGTGTAACAGGTCAGGGTAGTGGGGTAACTGGTCAGGGTAGAGGTGTAACAGGTCTGGGTAGAGGTGTACAGAGGTTAGGGCACAGATGTAACAGGTCTGGGTAGAGATGTAGCTGGTCCGGGTAGAGGTGTAACAGGTCAGGGTAGAGGTGTACAGAGGTTAGGGCACAGATGTAACTGGTCCGGGTAGAGGTGTAACAGGTCAGGGTA
>JACXGI010020674.1:0-10902 GCA_016801175.1 Esox masquinongy | reverse complement strand
GTGTGTGTGTGTGTGTGGGGAGGGAGTTATTTTCATCAGGGTATTATTAGCCTTAAGGGGAGCATTAACATCTTGGTTCATCTTGTTCCAACATTCTTATTTAAAACACACACACATTTAGGTTTTGCTGTCGCTGTGACCTAAAAATGTTTTCCATTCAAACTCCTATTTGCCCCAACCCTGACCTTAACCCCAACCTCTGAACCTTAATCCTAACCCGAATTCTCAGGTCAAATTTTCCTACTTTTCCCTTGCAGGTATGTTTTGAGACTCAAAGTACAGTAACTCACTGAAACACACACACACACTGACCACTGATGTACACTGGCTGAGCCCACCCAGTCCTCTTCTGAATATAAATGAACGTGTTATTCTAGCCTTATTCTTCCTCTTCAATCGTCTCACTGCTAATCTCTAGCCAGCTCTCTCTCCTCCCTCCACCTCCTCCCCATCTTCCTCTCTCCTTGTCCTCTCCTCTCTCATCCTCCCCTGTCTCCCTCTCCATCCTCTCTCTCCGTCTCTTCCGTCTGTCTTGGCTCCCCAGGGGAGGCACTGTGGGAGAGAAGGACAGAGCGTGTGGGTCTCCCTGTGTGTGGCATAGCAGTGGCGGCGATGCATCCTCTCACAGTTTGAACGGAACCTCTCCCCCCACCTCTCCTCCATCCGCTCACTCCAGTCGGTCCGTAGCCAATCAATGAGGGGCTTTCAGGGCCGGCCGGCCGACGGGGGGGGGGGGATCAATAAGTTATTAGCACCATTCTGTCAGCTGTAATGTGGAGATTGATCGGGATGCTGTGGCTCCCGGGCCCTCCCCTTCCCCAGCCCTCGCCACCTCCTCCCAGCCTGATAAAGATGACAGATTAACGGAATAACAGGGGGAATTAAGGAGCCTAGCTGTCTGGGCTGTCAGCGGCCCTCCGCGGCAAGTAAAGGGAGAAAAAAAGAGGAGAGGAAAAGAAGAAAGAAGAGATAACAATATAAGGAGCAGACGAGAAGATAGATGGGAGAAAGTGAGAGAGAGGATGTCCCTGTGGTTGCCTGACAGCCTCTGTGGTAGATAATGGAAGTTGCGAGGCTATTTCTTTTTCTAACCTGCTTCTCTTTTTTTGTACTTTCTCTCTTTTTCTTTCTTTTTAAGCCTACTACACAAATTCATAATATTACTCAAATAACTACAAAGGGGCATTTTCTTGATAAAAAAGACTATCTGTTAATAATAAGGAAACTAATATGGTTGCTACTCAAATAGAAGGGAGCGGTGCAGTTCATGGCTTTTGAAAGTGTTTTTTTGTATATTAATGTTTGCCAATCGCCAAAATTACAGAGGTCTAGGACCTTACGTAGCTACTGCCCTGCAGGTAATGCAATTATTAGTAAACATAATTAATGCACAGGTAGAAGATTAGAAAGTTAAAAACATGCAACTTTAATTTACTGTTTGCAGTTATTTGGTCTGTGGCTATGGTTAAAGACAAGGAGGAGAATCTGTACAGTAGCAACTTTGGTTGTTCAACAAGCTCTCACAATCTCTGTTCATAAACACAATTAAATTCAAGCATGAATTCTGAATGGCCCAGATTATGAATTGAGGTAGTTTTAAAACAAATAATTATAAAAATAACTGCATATGACTTGACCATGTGTTGCTTGAAGCCGCAACTTTCTGTTTTTACACATCCGGTATTGCCATTTCCATCCACAACACCCTAGGAAAGCACCTACCACCAGGTAATAGTGCTTACTGTTGCCCCTAGTGGTCGGTATTGATATCACATCCTAAACGTCCTGGCGATTTGGACTAACGTCAGATATTGCCTTGTGTCTGTTGGTAACTCTCTGGGTTTTTAGCATTCGCGGTGGGAGTTAAGGAGTTAGCATTTGCTCCACCAGAGCTCAGGCTGGTTTAAGGCGGGTTTGTTGTTGAATAGAAGCGCCAACGCTTTAAAAAGAACCATTTAATTGGCTTTAAAAGCTTTCCGCCTTAAAATCTCTGACCCTGAGGCAATGGCTCAGGAGAGACACTGTCTTGTGTGAAGTCGGCCCAAGGGAAAGCGCGCGCGTGCGCATGTGTGTGTGTGTGTGTGCTTGCATGTGTGCTTGCGTATGTCTGTGCATGCAAATGCATGTACAAATATCAGTCTTGTCTTTATGTAAGCCTATTTATGGGAAGAAAGTGTAACTAGTTTGGAATCTTTGTTTAGGGTTAGTCTGGAATCTTTGGTTAGGGTTTGGGTTAGTCTGGTAGCTTCAGCATCCCAACATTTTATTTGAGGTCTAATATGTGACACCTATCTCTCTCTCTTTTTTTGTCTCTCTCTGGGATCTCCTCTTGCCTGGAGAGGAGACATCAAACAGGGGTATCATTAGTGAACCTCCTCTCTCTGACACCAGGGCTCTTCTCTTCCACAAACCAAACAAAAGCCTCCAAGACCCCAACTCTGCCACTCCAAGCACTCTTTCATGCACAGGCTTGCTTTCTTTCATCTCTCTCTCTTTCTCTTTCAGTATCTCTCTTTCTAAAGGTTTTTATTGTACTTTCTCTCTCTCTTCCTCCTTCTGACTTTCTTTCTTGTTAAAGAGAGGTGCAACATAATAATGGGCGGTGTAAGGTTATAGGTCAAGGGCAACAATGTCTGAGGTCGAGGTTGGTCTCAGTTGACAACCCTTCCTCGTTGTCACGGTAACAAAGACAGGCAACATGAGTGCACGTGTAGGTAGGACTGGATGGCGTTCACCGTTCAACTCTTCAGCACCGCACATGAAATAACCAAATAAAACCAGAACCTGAAGAAGAGACCGAGAGAGTCAGTGAAAGAGATGGAATCCGTGAGAGAGGAGACAGAGGCAAAAAGATAGAGACATGACAAGCAGCCTGTTCCTTCCTGCTCACACCACATGCCTTGCACTCGGCGTCCCCACCACCCACTCTTATTAGGCGGATATTGATTCAGGCTTTGTTTTGGGGCCGGGATGGAGAGGGAAGAGGGGGGTTGCAGCTGTAATTGTCCACTAGCTGCTCTCCTCTCTGGTGGTGGTAGGGGGGCGGGTGGGTAAAGGGAAGGAGAAGAGGCTGTTACTACGAGGCAAGACAATTCCCCCGTGCTTTAATGGAAGAAGTGTTCAGACTCACCTACAGCGTAAAAGTCTACACCCCCTTCAACCTTTTCTCCTTCTGCCGTCTCAGTGCCTCGAAGTTTCGTGCATTTCAATTAGGATGTTTTTTCATTTGCCATATGCACAAACCTTACTCAACACTTTAAGTGGATTTTTTTGTGTGTGAAATGAAATTACAGTATATAATGAAAAAATAGAAAACCTCACCGCCCTTGTAATAGCAATCTTAAAAAAGTGACACATTTGTGGAAAGACAGATCAGGGGGTGGTTACAAAAAGATGCCGAATATCCTTTGGAACATTGTGAAAATGTGCAGTAAGAAGTAGAAGATATGTGGCTCACGATCCTGCCAAGATCTGGTCACCCATCGTAATGGATTATTAAGCAAAAAGGAAAAGTTTTGTAAAGAAGAGTGGTCAAATATTGAAACACTTAGTTCTGTTAAATTGGTAGAGACCTATACCAACAGATTATGTGATAATTATTATGATATTTCAGTGCTGTATTTTAATTATATATAATTGTATTTCACAAAAACAGTAAGTTCTCCTTAAATTTGTGCAGTGTGTGGAAAGTAGAAGAAATTCTACATTTGAATTCATAAAAGGCACTGACAGGACAATTCTAATAGAAGTATTGTTTCCCATATATATATGTATGAATAGTAGTGCTGTCAAACGATTAACATAATTAATCGTAATTAATCACATAATCTTCTGTAGTTAGTCGCGATTAATCGCAATTTTAGAATGTGTTAAAATTTTGCCCTTAATACACACTTTTCTGTTTAAAAAGCAGTGCATTATAGTAAAGACATACTTTGTTTTATTGCAAACTATGGACAGTGCTCGACTTGGAATTAAATAAATGCAAGTTGTCAATGCCCTTAATTTAGTTTAATATACATACAATGTCAGTCCATAACTTACCACAATAACGGGGGCATCTAAATGTAGCCCATGTAAATAGAATGTTGCCATCTCATATTATTTTCTTGATTAACGCATCAAGGACAATATCTGCTAAGTTAGGCTACTGTATAAAACACATATCAGCCCCTCTTATCTGGACAGCTACATGGTGTGCAGGCATTTAACCCATTTAATCACACCTAAGCTGGTCAAGGCATTGTCCTTTGATGTTTAGGCTGAAATGTGTTTAGAATGGGGTTCATGTGGGTGCCTGTAAACATTAGATTTCCTGAAAGATGTTAGCCACAACTAAATACCTCATAAAGTATCTCTATTACATTTTTCCCAAATTCAACCAAATGCATGAGGTAGGCTACTTGAATATGCAATGGCATAAGTTAGTCATGGTGGCTAGAGATGTTATTATACAAACATTAAATCAGGGTACATCTGTAATTCATACAGAGCACAGATGTTTGCTAATTTTACTATGAGAATATGCTTTGGTGAAAACATTAATGCTTAACTTCCTCACATCCATTGCACAAACGGATGTGCAGCCTACTAACGCGTTTTTAGGCTGTTGTTGTTAAACTAGTGCAGAGTAGACACGATTCACGACATGAATGCCAACTCTCCAATGATATACTGTATTAAAAAAATGCCTGTGAAGAGCTCAGGTCAAGTCAACTGCCAATTAACTTACTGGTAAACAATAAATGCGTGATAGTAGCGCGATTCTGTCAGCTCATGCTAAAGTCAAGCTCTTACTGAATGGCGCCGAGACTCAAAAATTAAAAATGTGTTAACTGCGACAAAAAAATTAACCACGTTAAGTATTTTAAATAAATCGCGCGCGTTAACGCGTTAACTTTGACTGCCCTAATAAATAGAATAGATATAAAGAGAGTGTATAATATTATAATACTACACTATAATATAATATAGTGTATACACAGTATATACATAAATGCATATATATATATATATATATATATATATATATATATATATACAGTACCAGTCAAAAGTTTGATTTGTACTGTATATTCGTTATTGTCAGTAATTAGGAACTCTTAAGTGTTCATTTATGACTTCCGGTTTCACTAATTAGATTAATTTGAGTTAACACACATCCCAATCTCATCTATCACCATGGGGAAGATCAGAGAAAACACAAATTAAATGACAGAAACATTTATTTACATTCATAAATTAGGCAATAGCTATAAAATATCTACTTGAAAGAGGGCCCCCATCCACAGTGAGGATGTTTAGGAAGGTACAACATTCACCATGGATCAAGTTCAAATTAGGCTTCACCTCCATGCCAGTAAAACCACTACTCTCATCAAGACAAATGTCAGTGCCTGGAATTTGATAAATTACATGGAACTTTGATTGTCAACTGGTTAGGATGTATGGCATAGACTCTGTCAAGTACCAGTTTTAGCCACTGCCAAGATGCTAAAACTGGGTTGTCGTTGAATTTTCCAGCAGGACAGTGATCCCCTCACTCATACACACATGAACACACACACATGAACACACAAACACACACACACACACACACACACACACACACATGAACACACACACACATGAGGAACACAGGCGGGATTTGTCATCCTAGGTGATGCAGGCCCCCTCTCGCCTGATGCAGGCCCCCCAAAACTTGTTCTTCTCCAGAGGCCCATAGCTTCTCCATGTCTCTCTCTCTCTTTCTGTCTTTTGCTCTTTCTATCTATCTCTCTCTCTTTCTATCTCTCTCTTTCCATCTCTCTTTTGCTCACATTTCAATTCCAAATGCTTTGTTTCATGACACAGTAATGTACATATGACCAAAGTGTATGTTTAAAATTATAAGTGTAACTTTAAAGTTCAACTAATAACCAAGAAAGTCACGATTTTACTTGACTTTGACTTTAAAGATGAACATTTCTGTAACATTCTTGTATTTCCCAACGTTTGCAATATTTTGACAGAAACATGACAATCAGTAAAACATTATTTCAACAAAATGTCAAATTTCAGTATATACCTTTTTATATCACTATCCCTCATTTAAAGCAAATAATGTAGAGTGCTGCCTGTCTACTGCTCAGAGAGGTTTTTGAAACCTTGAATAATTTCTTCAGATTTGGGAAATTACACTCTAATTGTTTTAGATTTTTCTACATCTCAGTCTCCGGTTCTGCTGTGGTACGGCGATTGCACTGCTTTTCCTCAGTGGTGATCCAGGTTTTCCTCTGACTACCCTTCTCAACGGCAAGGCTGTGTTCAGTGAGCCTGTACTCTGTCTAGGTTTTTCTAAGCTTTTGATCTGTAACCATGGTTAAACCACACTACGGGCCAGCACTTTGTGTTTGTGTTTCCAAACAGGTAATGTTGTCAAGTTTCGACTGGGTTCCAATTGTGGCTCAAAGACAGAATAACAGCTTTTTCACCTTGTTGGTTCCGATATTCTGTCTAGCAACCTTTGGGTTACAGTTCAGATGCCCTGCTAGGCTGCCTGCTGCCCCATTACATTTGACTCAAGTCTTGGCATTGGTGGGCTTGGTAGACATAGAGTGGGGTTTTACATTGTCGTTCAAGGCGCCCGGCATTTATACATGTACCTAAGGGACAGAGCAGGAGACAGACACACACCTCATTGACTGACCTCTCTGTGTTGACAGATGATCTTCTAGGCAAGAGGAGAGCATACTCCCCCAACAGCAGCAGCGAGTGCCTCTCAGACAGCAAGAAGTCACGCAGCGTTTCCCCCAAAGGTAAGATTACAGAAAGGAGGTGGACAGAGGAGGAGAAGAGATGAGTAGAGGAGCTTAATTGATTTCCAGCGAGGAGAGAAACTTGGTGTGAGCTGCTGTTGAGTGAAAGCACAGGGTCAGGGTTACAATAAGGAAAGCCTGTGTACCTCACACACACACACACACACACACACACACACACACACACTCACTCATGCACGCATATATACACACACACATACACAGACAGACAGTCTGGGAGTGGGGGAGGAGTGTTGGCAAGCCAGCCAGCAGAAGTAGTTGATATGGAAGAAAGGGTTCGGTCACCTCTGCTCTTCTTCCAACACACAACACACATATACAGTGAGATAATGCCACAGTTATCTGTACTGTCCTACAGACTACTAACACTGGGATAATGCCACAGTTATCTGTACTGTCCTACAGACTACTAACAATGGGATAATGCCACAGTTATCTGTACTGTCCTACAGACTACTAACAATGGGATAATGCCACAGTTATCTGTACTGTCCTACAGACTACTAACACTGGGATAATGCCACAGTTTTCTGTACTGTCCTACAGACTACTAACACTGGGATAATGCCAGTTATCTGTACTATCCTACAGACTACTAATATCATAGAATACATTATTTGCATGTATTTAAAGGCCTAACCTACTACGAAATAACTTGTGCTTGCCATAGCAATTGAGAATTGTGCTTGCCATAGCAATTGAGAATTGTTAATGTCATCAAGAAATGAATATCTTTTCTTGCTTTTCTGTGAGGAGCCAGCATGACTACTTTGTCTCCAGACAAGTCTTCCTCAGTTACAGATGGTTAGATTTGTCACACACTGGCACACTATTTGTGTGTTTGGTGTTGGTCCATGGTATCAGCTCAAGCAACACATAACCTTACTGATCCAAATGAGCCTTGAAACCAGGACATATGGTCTAGCCATGTACTTTGGTTATTGCAAAACCTTTAGGCAGCTGTGGGGCTAAAGGCAGCTCAACATTGGCTTGCTAACACAGCTCAAGCAAGGTCGGCCAGCTAAACCAAGCTATATTGTGGTATATGATAAAACAATTCTGCATGTTTTAATGGGTTATTATCGCATATTATTTTGGGATTTGCCCCAATCTGGCACAAACATTGCTTTGCGTAAGCATTGAAGATGGAACTATATTGTAATGGTATTGATGGCATAACAGTTGTAACTAAGATGTAACATGGGAACCTCAATATTACTAAGGGAAATTACCCATAATGCACCATGACATCGAAATTATTTAATTAAGTATATTCTATATTCAATATAGAGTAGTATATAACAATCTACAATCTATAATTATCTACAAATTCATTGGTCACAATTTTTCATTCTGTATCCTGGGCACGACACACCTTCCCTGAGAGATGTTTAGGTGGATGGCCCTGGGAGTGTGTGCATGCACACACACACACTGTGTTGAACAATCTTTTGTTCGAGTTTTGTTGTAGATTAAAAAAGCAAATGCCAGGTTACCCAACCTCAGTTGTGCGGCCAAAGGCGTGCCACAGATATGTATTTTTCATAACGAGTCTGGATTTGACTCTCTGTATGAACATTTCTTTAATTCAAACACAATCCAACTGTTCTGAATGGCTAGAGCGAGGACACACATTGTTAAAAAAACATTTATGTATAAGGAACAATGCAACTGTAAATATTTTATGTTAGAGATTTTCCATTGATCTTGTGTTTTCAATGACTAGTTCAAAAATGTATGTTGTTACTTTGTGTTTATGTCATGTTGAGTTGTGTTTAGAGTGGAGTGTATTCAGTGACCTTTACCTTTATATGACCTTTGACCTGGCTGAGTCCTCACTCCTGTGTGTGTGATCCATGTTAGGTGGGTTAGATGCCCCCATAGAGATAGAAAAACCTGAAAAATCTGTCCCTATGTGTTTTTTTGACCAGTCCCCTCTAGAGCTTCATATTTTCCTGACAATCTACCAATAGTGCTACATGCAGTCTGTTGAAAATGACATTAGTTGAAGTCTACCTTTGAATGAAAGCTTTGTCATTTTCTCTTTTAAGGTTGTTGTCACAATCTACTGGTGGTGATTTTGAAAGAGGAAGTATCTGATTGTCCAATATCAACACATCTAGTACAGATTCAAAACCATAAATAGCGCTGTGTTTAACAGCCATGCCAGAATGTAATTATCAGTAGGCTTTTGTTATTTCTTACTTTTTTTCATTCTGTAACTTTCGTTAGTCTAAAAATATATTTCTGTATCGTTTCTTAGTGTTACAGCATAAAGTAAACAAAATGTGAGCCTTCTGCTTACACAAACCTGAGCTATGATCTTAATAAGAAAATCTTATAAATAGCCAAGCCAACACCCTTCTGACATTGCCTTGGTTTTTTTGGGGGGGTAGATCTTCTGAATTATGGAGCAGTCAATTTGTGGAAGTGGCTGTACATTTAATGTTTTGCATGGATGTTTTGCATTATGTCTCTGTGGCATTCGTTTTAGTAACGCTGTGACACACTCATTACTGATTTTTACTAAATATACCAGTAACTGTAAAGTAGTATCCAATTTCGTTACCGTATTAGTGCATTTTTTATTCACGTGTAACTGCAGTACAAATAATGCATGTGCCTTAAATTTAAGGTCTGTAACCAGCTTGGTATGAGTTAATAATTTTCTGGCTTAGGGGTTAGGTTTAGGGTAAAAAGTACAATTCAGGTGTTAGTGTTATAATTTGGGTTACTTTTAGGTTTAGCCGTTACTGGTTAGGACTAGGTTAGGTTTTGGCGTAAAGCTTATACTGTTGAGGTTAGGGGTAAGGGTTAGGGGGTCGGGAACATGGATTTATGGTTTTCCATTCCTCAGAAGGATAGAAAATCAGTTGTGTGTGTGTGTGTGTGTGTGTGAAAGACTGCAGCAGGAATGGTGGATTAACTAAGCTTTAGAACACTGCTGATCTAATATCTCAGCCCTCTGAGCCACATCCACACCCAAACACTGACGCTGCACAGGGGTGTGTGTGTGTGTGTTTTCCTGTTGTCTGAGGGTTTTTACACCACGATTGTGTTGAAACTTTATAGAACACGGTTTCATTTAAGTAACATTAACATAAAGTGTAAATACAATTTTCGATTCACACAAGCCGCGGGTTACTCATGCGCACATGGAAGGCGTATAAACTCACTGATAGTGTTGTTTACATGGTAACTTACATGGCGCTCTCCAATGAAGAAGCGGTGTTTCTGATGACAGTAGAATTGTTTCGGCACCAATTATGAGTTGTTTTTTGTTGTTTCCTAATAATGATTTTCATTTTAATCTCATTCATTTATAGAGGTGGAAGAACTTTCTGAACCAGACTTCCTAGGTCCCTGCTAATTCAACTCCAATACAAACTGGGCAAGAAGTTGTCTTTAAACATTAGTAGCTGCGGGGAGTTTTGGTCAGAAAACTGTCCCGCATTACCTAGGAAAGTGGCGTGCGGCAATGGACAGTGTTATCTGTCTCACTATAAAAATGTATCTCTGACACAGTCTTGTCCATCTAGCATACCACTGATTCTGGCATACCACTGATTCTGGCATACCACTGATTCTGGCATACTCCCGATTCTGGCATACCACTGATTCTGGAATACCAGTGATTCTGGCATACCACTGATTCTGGAATACCACTGATTTGCAGCCTTATATATTTGTCCCGGGTTGTGGGTCCCAGTACCTATTGCAGATGCGGGACTGTGGTTGGCACCGTCCATGATAGTTTTGGGTTTGATTGTGGGTGTGTGTCTGTGTGTGGTGGGTGTGTATGGAGGTGTAGCTGTGCACGGATAAAAAAAGAAATTATGCCAATATATATGGTTTACAGATAGCTAATGTCTGCTAGCTTATGGCTGATCAATCAATCAATCAATCAAATTTATTTATAAAGCCCTTTTTACATCAGCAGTTGTCACAAAGTGCTTTTACAAAACACCCGGCCTTAAAACCCCAAGGAGCAAACAACAGTAGTGTTGAATTTCAGTGGCTAGGAAAAACTCCCTAAGAAGGCCGAAATTTAGGAAGAAACCTAGAGAGGACCCAGGCTCAGAGG
>JACXGI010020673.1:0-10888 GCA_016801175.1 Esox masquinongy | reverse complement strand
CCCCCCCCCCCCCCCCCCCCACACACAAATACCTGAATAGGCTTTTATCAAAGAAAGTGGGGGGAGGCAACCTTTTACCCTAGACTCACTTAAGCATATTAGATAGATTGGGATTGACAGAGTTGCACATTGATGTAAACCTGGATAGACTGATACATGGATGGATGGATGGATGGATGGAGGGAATAGGATATGGCCCGGTAATGGAGGGACTGGAAGGTCTAGTATGGCCTTTTTGACTGTTGTGGATTGACAGATCGTGTTCAAGAGACTTTACCGTATGTCAAGTGGATGCCTCGGTTTTCTGAGTGTAATATCCACAATCCATTGGACCCATGCCCTCTGTCGGTCCTACTGTGATCATGCAGGGTTAGGTGACGTGAGATATGAACCCATCCAAAGCCTACTGCATTATGCTGCAGTCCCATGGATCTCAGGTGATAGGGCACGTCACTTACAGTGCCAGGGTTGTCTTTTTTATTTACAGTTATTTTACCAGGTATGCTGAACATATTGTTATTTACAGCAACAGCCCGGCAGGAATTAGGGTTAACCGTCTTGCTCAGAGACAGAACAGGGTTTTTCACCCTGTCAACTGGGGGGATTGAGCCAGCCACCTAATCTCTTGACCTCTTGGCTACCCTGCCGGCCAGTTCGCAGTAGGAGGAGGTCATTTAGGAAAAATGAGAATATGTGCCCTCAGTACTGTTAGTCACTGGATGAATGTTATAAGTAGTAGTTTTTATAATGTAATTATAAAATATTTCTCTGAATCTCAGATTTGGGTCTGTCTTGTATTTCTGTCTTGTATTTCCGGTAATGGTTAAGGTAAGCTGTGAGTGAGGATAAGCTGATCGTCGATGTGTACCTAGGGTCAATCTTCTCCTTTCATAAACCTGGTAAAAGGGTCATGTGTGTAGACACCCATGAGGATCTTGATCCATCAAAACTGTGTTTAGGTTTTCTTTGTGACTGTAGAGGTAATGTGATGTCCCATTTACCTACCGAAGGTTTCGGAAGGTTTTTTTTTGCGGGGGACCCTTGTTTGGGAATGAGAGGAGGATGAGGAGGAGAGAGTTGAACGGTGTGATATAGCGGGGTTATTAGGCACTTTACAAGAGAGGGACTAGAGTACTGCAAGGGGGGAGGTGGTTGGGGGGGTGGAAGCCATCTCTTTCTTCTGTTGGCAGATTTCAAACAGCATCTGGTGAGCTCTTGAAACAGAACGTTATGAGTATGTTCAAATCCAAACAGAATAATTTCTCTCTGCCCCCCCCCCGTTGCCGGCATTTAAAGCCACATGGTGATAATGCACCGCTCCCTCTCCCTCCCCGCCCTCAACATGTACACATTTCCATAACAGAACGAGAATATTTTTTAATTTGCTGCTTTCCATAATTTCTGCAACATATGGTCTAAACGATTTTGATGCAAATGTATGTGCTAATTATTTGCAGACAGAGCCTGAAACAGGGCCGCCATTGAAGTGGAATGAAAGCAAATTTGCAATCACCTTAAATTTTGCTAACCATTTACTGTTAAGTAAACTTTGCTAAGTAATTTAATTACCTTGGACCGATGGCAGCTAGGAGGAGGCTCAGAGGCTTTTTGGGGAGGGTTGGGGGGAGGGGGGGGGGGGGTGGGGGTGGGGGGGGGGTATGAAGGGGCGTGGTTTTCCAGAGTGGGGATGGGGGCCGGTTGGATGAAGGGTGCCACGTTTTTCAGGAGCACTTCTGAAATGGAGATCCCCACGTGGAGCACACTTCAGGTTTGGGAGGGGTACTAGTTGTAGAGAGGGAAGTTGGTCTGGACGTTTCTCCTCTTTGGCCTTGGAAGCTATGGGGTCTTTTCACACCTAAAGAACAGAAACGGTACCTATTACCCCCTCCAACAATAGAAGCCTGACTCCACAGCTCCCCCCACCGCAGTTCTGGCTGACAGCACCGCCCCTTTTCCCAGCTGGGTGTCTTACCACTACGCTTTGGCGTGAATGTAATGTCTGCCCCGTTCCCTGGGGTCATTACCGGGCAGAAGGTGTGTGTGTGTGTATATGTGTGTGTGCCTGGGTGGCTGCCTGTCTTCATGCCTGTGTGTGCGTGTGTGCGTGCGCACCCTTTTGGCCCAGGGCAGGCCGTTGTCATGCCAGTCCCTCTAACCGGGCCACTCCCATCTGGATGCCGCTCAGCTCCTCATGGGGACGGGTGTTTGGCGCAGCCAGCGGGAGGACCGGACCGGGAGAGAGGTGGAGGGAGGCGCGGCGTGCAGCTGGCGTGGAGGGGCCGCCGGGCGACTCGTGAAGTTTTCTGAATGATCAAACGCTGCCCTCCTACTCCACTGGTGTGTGCTCATTTTGTTGACATGTTAGCCGGTCATGTGACTCCTTCACCCGCTGATTTCAATTAGGTTAACATGGCTGGAGGTTTACTGTGTGGCCAGTAAGTAATTGATCTTGTTTTTCGTTTAGGACGGGCAGTCAATAGTGAAAGTCTACACGCACTCCACCCGTGCACTTTTCACACGTTTTGCGGAACTTAAGCTGAACTGATGATGTTGAGTTTTTTTCATCCAGATCTACTACAACTTATGTTTTTGTGATTTCTAAAACGTTTTACAAACTTAGGGGATATAAGAGGACGCACTGACTGTTTGTTTTAGCACCCGCAAGTTAAATTAACTGCACTCTGAAAATCGTCTCACCACAAAAAGTACATATTTTGTTAGCTCATACCCAGATAAAATTTGGTTTAGAGAATATTTTTGTCATTATTTTAAATTGGAGAGGGAAAAATTAGCTTAGACTGTTTTAAAAATACCTACTCATGCGGAGGATGAGCAGACCAATCACTGCGTTCGAAAGCTGGCCAATTAGCAGTCTAATTTTTTTACGCAGTACACACACACTATTCCAATACACACACACACTTCCAATACGCACACTACATTCCAATACACACACACTATTCCAATACACACACACTATTCCAATACGCACACGCTATTCCAATACGCACACGCTATTCCAATACGCACACGCTATTCCAATACGCACACGCTATTCCAAATACGCACACGCTATTCCAAATACGCACACGCTATTCCAATACGCACACACTATTCCAATACGCACACTCCATTCCAATACACACACACTATTCCAATACACACACACACACTATTCCAATACGCACACTCCATTCCAATACACACACACTATTCCAATATACACACTCCATTCGAATACACACACACTATTCCAATATGCACACTCCATTCCAATACACACAAACACTATTCCAATATGCACACTCCATTCCAATACACACAAACACTATTCCAATATGCACACTCCATTCCAATACACACACACTATTCCAACACAGAAAAGCTGCTTTTACAATGTTTGGAAGGAAATCTATTTAATTAATATTTTAAGTAATTACAGATAATCTAATTCACATGGAAATACTAGTGGATAATTGGTGAAAGGCCCTTTAGTAGCCATTACAGCTGTTAATCATTTTGATTCAAATTCTTCTTTGGGAAGCAAATGTGTATTTTTTTCTGTCAAAACTGCTCCATCCCTGTAAACTTAGTTTCACTAAACTCCTCTCAGAATTCCAGACAGATTCTTAACCAAATTCACTGAGCTTGAAAAGGTTGATTTGGGCCTGAAAATTAGCTTCCACCAAGTATTAACAGTAAGTAAAAACACATGTACATGTAAAACCTCTTATTTGTTTTGTTTATTGTTATTAAAGGTTTCTTCAAATTAGTTAATGTGTGGTAGGTTATGTTGACCTAGTCTTTGTGTGGATTTTATTTAGTGAGACCAATATGGGAGGGTGCATAGACTGGTAGCACTTCTGACATTTCTCTATGCTTTATAAGACAGGAAAGTGTGGAAAGAAGAGAGTTTTTTACCGGATTTTAACCCATGCTACAGCAGAACATGTGCACCAGAGCCATGCTAGGTCACCAGAACATTTTACTTTTGTTCAAACTGTGTTCTGATAAACTTTGAAAATTACCTTGTGCAAGCTAACTCAATTACATAAAGTGTGTCTCTGGACACGCCTGAAATTGAAGTAATAAAACCCCCTTTGTTTTAGTTGGCGTCGGACCATTCGTCATCACTTTATTTAATATAGGGAAATAATTGTGCCATCCCCAAACCGTCGCTAATAGCCTAGTATTCCGCCCGTGTGTTTTCTTTGTTGATCGCAATGAGCAAAATTAGAATAAACAACCGCCACGATGCCGCCGTAATCACAGCCTGATTAATGGAGCTCCGTTCTCAGCACCGTCTCTCATCGCCCAACACCTGATATCCATCCCATAAACAAATTGTGTTTGTCTAAATGGAGAAATTAAATGACGCATTTGATGAGTTTATGATTGACCCCGTCCGACTCGCGCCCCATTACTCTCTGTCTCTTAGGGCGCGGGAGCTGGGTAACTAATGCACTGTCAGAGGAGGCTGCTCTGGGTTCCTCACAGCCGCCCTCTGATTAATGGCAGCCAAACAGCATTTTAATAATTTTATGATTGTGGTGTCCCTGGCACAGAGGGAGGTAAGGAAGGTAAGCGGGAGAGGAGAGGAGGGAGAGGTGGAGAGAAGGGTAGAGAGGAACATGGAGAGAGCTAACGGAGAAGGGGAGGCGCAGAGAACAGGGAGATGGAGGGAGCTCTACTCCCAGATGAAATGTTTTATGCCCTGGTTGGCTGCGGGATGATTATGCACTGTTGATCCGCATGAATCTCTATCTCACCCTCCGAAGGATTTCATGCAGGCCTTTAATGAATTCTTTGCCTCATTATAGTATTTACATTTTTTTTGTTATTCTCACTGGTGACAACAAATTGCCGACAAATCTGTGGAAACTTGAGCATTCAGCACCAGGGAAGCCAGGGAACTCGCATTCAAACTCTGCAAAGTATCACTTGTATTTGGAAAGTGATTGGTGACAAGTTATAAAAACTTCTGAATGTATTCTGGCATATTAATGTAATTTCTAACATTGTTGTGATTATCTTCGCCATGGGCTGTATTTACATAGACCAAGCTGCTCTTTTTTTTGTACTATAGTTTTTTGCCGGACCGCGTAATCGGAGCCGGCCAAGAGGAGCGAATGTCTCTTACTGAGTGAGTAAGTGGCTGACTGACTGACTACACCTTGTTAAATAGCGTAATGGTTAGAGTTGCGGACTCTCACGTGGGGGACTGGTGTTCAAGCCTCGCCGCACTCAAAGTAAATTATGCATTAGGATTTGTGCAGAATAGACAAAAACTTTGTTGGCCTCAACCTTCAGAAGCTTATAGTAAGCCTAAAATAAAATTGTTTACAGTTCTATTCTGACTATTTCTGGTGGATTTTCGAAGTACGCATCCGTGTGTGCTTTTTGGGGTAATACACAGTAGATCACAACCCCTTGGGCAGTATAAGAGCAGGGGTTTCCATGATTCTCTCGTCTTTTTCACTTGATGAAAAAGTAACATCATCACCGATATTGATAGTTATTGTATCAATGTCATTCACGAATGAAAGAAAAACGAGCGTTGTTGTGCCATGAAATGAAATAGCTTTAGCAGTGTAAAGTTCATCTTCAGTCTCGCTAGCAATTGCTCAATTCTTATAAGTAGTAAGTAGATGCTAGTAAGCCTATTAGTGGCTAATAAGCTGTTAAAACGGCCATACAGTTCATAGATGCTATTTGTGGTGGAAGTAAACTTAATAAGAAACGTTAGTAAGTTGAAAACAATGGTTAATGGTGTCTAGCAAAATATTCAAACTTGGTGTGATGCTAACGCGTGACAAAATGATCTAATGCCGAGACACTGTACCAACACTCAGCATATGTCTAGATTTGTGGCATAGTAGTTAAAGACACAGCCTGTCACATGGAAGACCCAGGTTTGAATCCAGTGAGGGCAACAACATTCATCCCTTTTAATCACGAGCTGGCCGAACTAAGCTTGCCTGGTTTCTTTTCTTGTTTTTTTCTGAAGATCTGATTTGTTAAGTCAGATCACTGAAGCTGATCTTCCTCTGTCTCTCACTGAGTCTCTTGTTAGTTCACCTGTCATGTTTAACCCATATATTGTGTGTGTGAAAGAGAGAGTGGAGACAGCCAAAGGCACTACAAGGGACCTTCTGTACGCATTTTTTAATTATTTATTTTCCCGTTCAAAGTGATTGTTAGTTTCAACCAGATTATAGTGCTGTTTTAAAAGGCACGGAACACAGGAATAAACTTAGCGAGTCTGATAAATATTTAGACACCTGTCCTCTCTAATGTCTAGGTCCAGACCTTAACAGCAAATGACATTGTTTTGTATATACATTTTATTCTAATATACACATTCAAAATACTTTCAGCCGCTCTCCTCCCATCTCTCCTCTCTCTCTCTTCCCCTCTCTTTCCTCCCTCTCTCTTGTCCATTTCTCCACTGCCTACATCTCTGTCCTTGCCTTTCTCCTTACATTCTGGCCTCATTACTCCTCCTCTGACTTTTCTGTCCAGAATTGACTTAACAACTCTTCTAAAATGTTCCGCGGGCTGCCAATGACAGAAACATCCACGTAAGCAGAGATCGATGGCACCACCAAAACATGCCACACTCACCCACCGGAAACCCCAGGCCAACTCAGGGTGGGGTGAAGAGAAATAAACATCTAATTAATCCCTCCATTTTCCCTAAGTTGCATATTTCTGCCTAATTAGCTGTCGTGGCAATCAAGGAGCCTTGAAGTCCCAGCAGCCCGTCCCCCACTGTTTAAGGATAAATAAATACCAGAAATTACATGGTTGCTCTTTCATCTCTCGCATTACAGAAAGAAGCGATCGAAGTAGAAGAATTAATGTTAGTTTAATATCCTTCTCTCCTTTTTCTCCGCTCCTATATTTCTGCGTTCTTCAGGTATTTCTTTACACAGAGCCTGTTTCTCTTTCCGCACTACATCTGCAGCACATATGTTCCAGTGTGCGGTACATGGGTAAATGTATGTGTGTGCGCGCATGCCTCAGGGTATGTGAGCATGTCTAAGCAAAAGTGTGAATTCCTAAATATATTTTTGTGGTGTAAGATGTTTGGGGTGTGTGTGTGATGATGAATCAGGTCTCTGTACTCTGAGCATGTATCCACCTTCAGGCATGGAGTTGCCTCATACGTGAACACTGAACACAGTGTGTGGTAAGAGGTGTCAAAACAATGGTGGCACACCAAGCAGTGACGTCAGACCTTTTGAGCTGGGCTCGGCCTGTGTTTGGTGCAGTGTTTTTTTTTAAACCAGGTTTTCCAAACCTTTGGGTGTGAGTAGTCTTGGGTAAGGTTCTCCTGACCCCGAGATGGGACCTCACACAAGCCCCATTAAGATGGCATCTGCTGAAATGCATGGGGAATCGGTTAAATGATGGCAGACCTGGGACCTATTAAGACCACATCAACTGTGATGAAAATAATGTCATTTAAATAACATGATATGCGTTGGCCGGACCCCTGACCTGGAAGGCATATCAACTCAGAAGTGTAGAATTTTTTCGGTGCCAGTGAGAGATAATTTTTTTTTTTTTATTACATTCAACCTTTGTCACTGAACAGTACGAGTACAGTACAACAAATTGCAGTTAGCAACTAACCAGAAATACAAATAGAAGAGGGCAGGAAATGTACAGGTATTAAGTATAGTGTATGTTACAAGTGGAATGTATGGATGTGCAATGAAGGAAAATACAGTGCAAAATGGCAATTCAAAATGAGCAATGAAGGCATATAGGGGAGGGTAGAAAATGTACTTAAGTACAATAAAACTATTGTAGTGTTAAAATGCTCCTTCTGTGTTCTATGTAGATTTAAACTTCCACCTAGTTTCTTGAGAGTTACCGTCCTGTAGGTTTTAACTCCAAACCTGTTTCTGGAAACTAGAAACGGGAAGGCCTAGAACAGGAAGGCATAGAACAGGAAGGCCTAGAACAGGAAAACCAGCCACGGGAGGCTCACAGGGGGAGTGTGACTGTGATCACCACCATCCAGCCCCTAATAGAGAAATGCAGAAGACTACATGGACTTTGACAGGGCGTTAGAGAGAAAGACAAATGAAGAGATAGAGAACAGAGAGAGGAGGGGCTCAGTTTAATGGGGGGTTGTAGAGGGGCGGGGGCTCCTGTTCAGGAATAATCAAATAAAGCTGGCGAATCCCAGTGCGACTTGAATTGTTGCGGGGAATTGGCCAAGACATGTGGTTATAACAGACAGAGAGGAAAGGAGACAGTAGGGGTTTAAATCCCCAGCCCTTGGAGTAATACTGCCTGGCTTTACTCCTCCTGAGTCACACACACTCTCACACACACGGTGTGATGGGGATGAGCATCTATGATAAATATATAATCTCCACACATTAAATCCTTGTGGATTACAGCCGGGGGAATTACGGCAGGATTTCGGCTCCCTCTTTTCTCTTCCTCCTCTTCTTCTCTCTGCCCTCGCCTTGTAAACATCTCCACTTGGCCCTGATGCCTGCTACTGTACCAGTCCCTTTGATAAGTCGCTTTGAGTTTGGCCGAGTACAAATGGGATGGCTAGAGAGAGGGAGAGAGGGGAGAGAGAGGAGCGCAAGTGAGACATTTTGGAATCCGAGGGAAGATAGATATATATTATTGTGGAGTAATCTCCCCTCTCCTCCTCCTCCCATTCTCTCTTTCATAGAAGGCTTCCATCGTTCAGACATCCGTCTCAAACCTTTTCTTTATCTCTCGTACACAGACGTGTTCAATGTAGGCTTGGCTCCTTATTATTGGTTATAATCGCTCAACATTTTAGATTATCTGATAGCAAAAAGGCCTCCAAATCATCTCACCCCCCCACCCCCCTCCTCACCCCTCTCCTCACCCCTCTCTCCAACAAAACTACTTTATTTTTTTGTCCTCAATTTCTTCCCCTGATGACAAAACAGTAGGCCAACAAATTCCTGTAAATTCCCCCAGAAAACCTCTGTTAGAACAATGCCTGTGTAAACCCATTCGCTCAATATCCTACGCTTATGTCACTTAAATGTAAGCCAGGGATTTGCTGGTAAGTAGATTTGGGTGTACAATGTAAGTACATGTGTAGTTCCTGTAACTTTGTTGATACAAGAGGCGGCTACACAGAACGCCGGCTACACAGAATGCCGGCAAACAGAACACCAGCTAACGGAATGGGGGCCTGCTTTGCCAGGCCAAATACATTAGTCTTCTTCCTACTTTACTCGTAACATTATTGACCTTTACTTCTGTTGAAAAATATCCTCAAATGGAAAATATCCTTGAACCTTTTTGCAAATGTCGCTCCCCTAGTAGGGGCAAATTGAGAGTGGACAAGGGGAGATCAGGGGAGCTGTTGGACATCTTTTGGCTTTTTATCTATTATTTACAGACCAGTTTGTGATCATTTGTAGAGTGACTTTTTCCTCAGCAGGCTTTTTTCGTCTGTATAACTAAAGAATCCATGTGGTCCCTGTAGGTTTTGAGCAGCTATTTATGGGGGGATATATGACACAACAGAAACCACCATGTTGAATTTGACTTTGCATTTTTCTGATCTCTCTCTCGACTTGAGTTTCTGTTAGCAAAATAGTCTTGTCAACGGTCCGTCTGAGCCTGATCTCAGTGCTTCCAGCCCAAACGTGTGCTAGCTGTAACATTCTACAACCTCTAGTCTCTGGATTGTGAGTCAAATTGCTCTGGTGTCGTTCTGGATGTGGGTCTCAGCTCTCATATTCACCCTTTGTTTGACCGCTTTAACTGCTCACTTTTGGTTATTTTAAGGAGTGCTCTTTAGACCTTAACAACTGCTTATGTCCTTCTGTCTTTTGGCCACGATGACTCTTTAACACACACACACACACACACACACACCTGTCTGGTGCTGATCTCAGGTGGTTGTATGTGTGTTGCAGGCAGCCTGGGGACCGTTAATTAGGCATGAAGCAGTCCCCAACCAACAGGGGAGAGGCTCCTGGGGGACTGGAGAGACAGATTTAGGGGGGTCTCAGGGCACCAATCTGGGGTCAAATCAGCCAGCAGGGGCCCCTGCTCCTTTATTCATGCCCACAACAGGCCTCTGGACAACAAGTCTATGGCAGGCAGAAGGACCCTGGGCGTCGCAGGCATTGGGGGGTGAAGCATGTGAGAGACGATCCAGGACCTGTCGCACCACCCCCCACCCCATTTCCACCCCTGGGCCTGTGAATGCAGGCCCAGGGGTGGGGACAAGGTGGCTTTGGTAACGGCAGGGACATCACAGGTTTATTCATGGAGGTTTCCAGGCCCTCTGCACAGCCAGGGTAATGACGAGCGGGTCTGGTCAGTAGGGCCATTTAAAGCTGCTTTGTCTAAACCAGCTCCTGGCCCTTATCCACAAAGCATCTCAGAGGATAGGACTGCTGACCTAGGATCTGGCC
Source organism: Esox masquinongy (assembly GCA_016801175.1). NCBI lineage: Eukaryota > Metazoa > Chordata > Actinopteri > Esociformes > Esocidae > Esox > Esox masquinongy. Next base: position 449 of record JACXGI010020673.1, on the reverse strand, counting down.
ATATAATCGTATTCATTGTGCTCTAAAAGGCTGAACTGATCCTAGATCAGCAATCTTAGTCTGATGTGGTTTGTGGATGCTGTCTCCCGTTTGTAATGGGGGGGAGACAGGAAAACTCTAACCCTCCTGCATTGGTCTGTCACTCAGTCAGAGGTTTAAGGCACCTATCAGAGAGGCTTAACTTAGTCTGTGATTATCCTAATAAATAACAACCTGCGACACACACCTGCTACTGCCCGGCCCCTGGTGTGTGTGTGTGTGTGTGTGTGTGTGTGTGTGTGTGTGTGTGTGTGTGTCAACTGTATATTCATACACGTCTGTGTGTGTGTGTTAGCGTCTGTCCAGGGGTGATAATCCCACCCCCACCCGGCAGAGCCCCTCTGAGATCCCCGTTAAGACACTTCATTCACTTTGATTCATTTTTTTTTGTTGTGGGGTGGGGGGGGGGG
>JACXGI010020672.1:0-10901 GCA_016801175.1 Esox masquinongy | reverse complement strand
AATTTGGCTATTTTTCAATTTTGAACATTATTATTAGTTCATAAAACAAATTTTCATTAATTCTGTTCAATAGCTCGGACCCAATAAAACTTAGATGGAAATAACCAACTGATATAGCTTCAGGGACAGCTGCTCTACCATCAACATCCGTTCGTTTTCCAATTTTTCAAATTTGGACATTATTACTAGTTTATAAAAAAAATTCAGTCAAAAATGCTCAATAGCTCGGACCCAATGAAACTTACAAGGAAATAATCAACTGATATAGTTTCGGGAGAGGTGCTCTACCATCAACCTCCTTTAGTTTTCCAATTGTCCAATGTAGGAAATTATTAATAGAAAAATTGCTTTATAAAATATTAATAATGTCAAAAATTGAAAAATTGCTAAACTAAAGGATGTTGATGTCAGAGCAGCTCTCCCTGAATCTATATCAGTTGATTATTTCCATATAGGTTTTATTGGGTCCGAGCTATTGAACATTATTCATGAAAAATTGCATTATAAACTAGTAATAATGTCCAAAATGGAGAAATAGGCAATCTAAAGGTTGTTGATGGTAGAGCAGCTCTCCCTGAAGCTATATCAGTTGATTATTTACATGTAAGCTTCATTGGGTCTGAGCTATTGAACATAATTCAGGAAAAATTGCTTTATAAACTATTAATAATGTCCAACATTGAAAAATAGACAAACTAAAGGTAGTTGATGGTAGAGCAGCTCTTCCTGAAGCTATATAAGTTGATTATTTCCATGTAAGTTTAATTGGGGTCGAGCTATTGAACAGAATTCATGAAAAACTGCTTTATAACCTATTAATAATTTCCTACATTGGACAATTGGAAAACTAAAGGAGGTTGATGGTAGAGCAGCTGTCCCTGAAGCTATATCTGTGGATTATTTCCATATAAATGTTATTGGGTCCAAGCTATTGAACAGAATTCATGAAAAATTGCTTTATAAACTAGTCATAATGTCCAAAACTGAAAAATAGCCAAACTAAAGGATGTTCAGGTCAGAGCAGCTCTCCCTGAATCTATATCAGTTGATTATTTCCATGTAGGTTTCATTGGGTCCGACCTATTGAACATAATTTATGAAAAATTGCTTTATAAACTATTAGTAATGTCCAAAATTGAAAAATAGACAAATTAAAGGATGTCAATGGTAGAGCAGCTCTCCCTGAAGCTATATAAGTTGATTATTTCCGCATAAGATTTATTGGGTATGAGCTATTGAACAGAATTCATGAAAAATTGCTTTATAAACTAATAATAATGTCCAAAATGGAGAAATAGACAATCCAAAGGATGATTATGGTAGAGCAGGTCTCCCTGAATCTATATCAGTTGATTATTTCCATAAAAGTTTTATTGGGTCCCAGTTATTGAACAGAATTCAAGATAATTTGCTTTATAAACTATTAATAATGTCCAAAATTGAAATATAGACAAACTAAAGGTTTTTGATGGTAGAGCAGCTCACCCTGAAGCTAAATCAGTTGATTATTTCCATATAGGTTTTACTGGGTCCGAGCTATTGAACATAATTCATGAAAAATTGCTTTATAAACTAGTCATAATGTCCAAAATGGAAAAATAGCCAATCTAAAGGATGTTGATGGTAGAACAGCTCTCCCTGAATCTATATCAGTTGATTTTTTCCATCTAAGTTTCATTAGATCCAAACTATTGAACATAATTGGTGAAAAAATGTTTTTTAAACTAATAATAATGTAAAAAATTGAGAAATAGACAATCTAAAGGATGTTGATGGTAGAGAAGGTCTCTATGAAGCTATATCAGTTGATTATTTCCATGTAAGTTTAATTGGGGCCGAGCTATTGAACAGAATTCATGAAAAACTGCTTTATAACCTATTAATAATTTCCTACATTGGACAATTGGAAAACTAAAGGAGGTTGATGGCAGACCAGCTGTCCCTGAAGCTATATCAGTGGATTATTTCCATATACATTTTATTGGGTCCAAGCTATTGAACAGAATTCATGAAAAATTGCTTTATAAACTAGTCATAATGTCCAAAACTGAAAAATAGCCAAACTAAAGGATGTTCAGGTCAGAGCAACTCTCCCTGAATCTATATCAGTTGATTATTTCCATGTAGGTTTCATTGGGTCTGATCTATTGAACATAATTCATGAAAAATTGCTTTAGAAACTAATAATAATGTCCAAAACTGAAAAATAGACAAACTAAAGGATGTTGATGGTAGAGCAGCTCTCCCTGAAGCTCTATCAGTTGATTATTTCCACATAACATTTATTGGGTTTGAGCTATTGAACAGAATTCATGAAAAATTGCTTTATAAACTAATAATAATGTAAAAATAGGAGAAATAGATAACCTAAAAGGATGTTGATGGTAGAGCAGGTCTCCCTGAATCTATATCAGTTGATTATTTCCATATAAGTTCTATTACGTCCGAGCTATTAAACAGAATTCATGAAAAATTGCTTTATAAACTAGTAATAATGTCCAAAATTAAACAATAAACAATCTAAAAGATGTTGATGGTAGAGCAGCTCTCCCTGAAGCTATATCAGATGATTATTTCCATATAGGTTTTATTGGGTCCAAGCTATTGAACAGAATTAATGAAAAATTGCTTTATAAACTAGTAATAATGTCCAACATTGAAAAATAGCCAAACTAATGGAGGTTAAGGTCAGAGCAGCTCTCCCTGAATCTATATCAGTTTATTATTTCCATGTAGGTTTCATTGGGTCCGAGCTACTGAAAATAGTTGGTGAAAAATTGCTTTATAAACTATTAATAATCTCCTACATTGGAACATTGGAAAACTAAAGGATGTTGATGGTAGAGCAGCTGTCCTGGGAGCTAGATCAGTTGAATATTTCCATGTAGGTTTCATTGGGTCTGAGCTATTGCACAGAGTTCATGAAAAATTGCTTTAAAAACTATTATGAATTTCCAAACATGAAAAATTGTAAAACTAAAGGGTGTTGATTGTAGAGCAGCAGTCCCTGAAGCAATCAGTTAAATGGTAGGGCACCGAATTCTGAGCTCTTTATAGTTGTTTTGATTGGTTTATGTTTTTTTGGTTGCAATGCAATTGGCGTTTGTCAGTAAAAACTACATATATTATGCACTTTTAACACGCTCCCTTCACTGAGAATACACGGAGAATCCTCCATAGACATGACTGTCACGTCGTCTTTTTAAAATTTAATGCAACAGAGAAAACTTTTTCCTGTTTGTGTTTCTTGTTCGCTATCGCCAGCAGATTCAGAATATGTAATTGTTGTCTTTCTGGCAGGTTTCGTTGATGAGGTATTGACAATCAAAGTCCGAATCCTGAATATAAAGCTAACTTCACCGCAGTCATCGGGGGGCTGAGTGACCTCAGAATGACCAGTGAAATATTCTTTAATGTCTAAAAAATGATAGCAGCACAAACGAAAATTTGAACAAGGACAAACCAGCACAAACGGACCACAAATGATTGAGCCTATTTTGAGTCAGTTTGGAGCATGCTGGGGGGCTGAGTGACATCATCACCAATAATTAAATGTCTAATATATAAAATACTGAAGAAGCACAAACAAAAATTTTAACGGCACAAACCGGCACAAACGATGTACAAACAAACAAGACTATTTTGGTTGATTATGAAGGATGTTGGGGGTTTGAGTGACCTCAGAAAGACCTATGAAATATTCTTTAATATCTATGAAATGATAGCAGCACAAACGAAAATTTTAACGGCACAAACAAACACAAAAGAAGTACAAACGATTGAGCCTATTTTGCCAAAGTTTTGCGTTGGGTGGGGGGCCAACTTCACGCAGGTGCAGGACATATGGGATTTTAAAAAATTAGTATGAAAAAAGAAACATGATTAACAGTCTTTCAGACCCCCAGTATCCTCCAGAGCCGAACGCTGTTCGGTGTCATTAGCATACTAATTGTCCCTATTTGCATACACATTCTCCTCAGCAGCATCACCATCCAGCCAGAGCATCAGTTCATCTACTGGGTCATTATCAAACTATATAAAATACTCAAAAAAATACTGAATTACAGATTTTGTTTGTTTAAAATTGTTAATGAATTTGAAGAATACAAGAATGTGTTTGTATTGAAGGTCTTATCATACGAAAAAAACGATTAAGAAAAGAATACAAAGAACGATTATTTCTAAGAACACAGGCTATAGTATTTTCAATCGTTTATTAGGCCCTACAGATGTACAAAATGAAAATTACACAGCCAATCTATAGATGACATGAATAAGTTATTGAAAACTGAGAGGCGGTATTAGAAAAAATTAGTATTATAGTCTAAAATGAATAGACTATGTGAACAGCGCATCTTTGCAGGTCTCTTCAGGGGGGTGTAGTGGGGCTATCAAGTTGATTTTGAGTATTGTAGTGGGGCTTTCGATAGTTAGTGATGGCCATATGAGGCTTCGTTATTGTTCTTCTAGCAGCAGGATATTATGCTAGTAGTGCTAACTCAGATTTTCTATCAAGTCTGTACATTTTATGTTTAATGTCTGTTCCAATATTGTTCTTGTCTGTTCTTTTTTACAGACTAGATTGCTAACTAAATTGCCTTAAACTTTTCTATGATGGCTTTTATTGTGATAAAAGAAATCTGAGTGCTGCCAGCATAATATCCTGCTGCTAAAATAATGCTAATGTAGCCTCCTTTGGCTATCACAACTTATAGTGCTCAGGCAAAGCACTGTATATGATAGGCCAGACTCAGTCACTCACCTAGATTGACCAGGTCAATTGGGGAGCGAGGGGGGAAGAGAGGAAAGGAGGGGGCAGAGGTCGGGGTTAGTGGTTGATTGACCTCTGACCACAAAAGCCAGTAGAAAGAGTCCAGAGGGATGCACAACTTCTCCACATTTACCTTGCAGTCGTAAAGAACCATATGGTTAGCTTATAGTTAGCTTAGTTCCAGGTGTCTTGGCAATCCTTTGAGGCCAAAATAACTACCAGGGGTCATAGGCGGTACTCATAAAAGCGACTGAACATTTAAGTAGCTGACACATAGAAGACAGTGGAGGTCACAGGTTACAGGTCAGAAGTGAAGGAGCTGGGTATGGAATCAACCTGAGACATGGGATTAAATCCTTTTCAATAAGAATTCAAACATTCCACAGCATTATATAGATGATAATGGTAATTTATTTAATTGAAGAGGTTAATGTGAGGTTAAGTTATATTTATTTTAAGTTATTCATTAATTTTGAGATAGTCAAGACTAAAACATTTAGACTGCAAAAGATGGCCTTTAGCATATTTCTTATAGAGGGTATCAGTGTTCAATCAAATAGTGAATTCCACTTATAAGAGCTGACGGTGGCTTCAGCTTTGGTGGTAGCGTGCTGGCAACAGCTCCTTGACTCGTGTGCATGCTAACGTAAAGAAAAGACTTCCATAAGAATCCACGTAGTTACAAATAATAAAATGTATGGTGTTTACTCTGTTTGCTTTACAGTTAATAATAATTATAATAATTAAAGCTGCAAGCAGCATTTAGAGGGTTTCAGCAAACAGCACTTGATCTCCTTACTGCACCATTTGCATGGAGAAACACATGAACCCAGTAACACCACATGTGGCATGGATTATTTTTTCAAACTGTCCATCATGGTGAACTTTATGGCTCCTAATGACAAAAATGTAATTTGTGAGATTACCTTACATACCTCTTTTCAGACTTTTACTCACACAGAGTGTGCAATGTGAGCTTGCAAATGTGGCCAACTCAATAGCGCCACCATGTGGTTCATCCGAAATTCCTTTGTCCGATTTGGTCATTTCATGATTGTAAACAAACATACCAAGTTGAATTATAATATTACTTTGGGGGTAGGAGTTGTGTGCTAACGTGCAAAACTAGGCCCTGCACATGTTCGTTGGTCAACAGCGGCCAGGTTTTGTCACAAACAGATTTAATTCATATAAATGTAAAGACCTTCATGTATACAGGCAAAATATGAAGTTACATTGATATTGGTCATTTGGAGCTAGAGGAATGAAATTTGAGAGTTTTTACATATTCAAAATGACGGAGCTAATGGGTTCCAATGGCAAATACGTTCTATGTAAGGAGATGGAGTTATCTACCTCTTTTCAGGGCTCTAACTCAAGCAGGGTGAGCGTCGTAAGGTTGCATTTGTCAAAAAACTCAATAGCGCCACTGTGTGATTAAATGAAAAGTGCTTGCACACATTATGTCATCCAAAGATTGTCAACATATGTACGAAGTAAAATATAATCCGATTAAGCGTGTATGAATTCTGTGCCTATATGTGCAAAGCCACACCTCTATACAAGTTCATAGGTCTATAGCGGCCATGTTTTTTCTCTTACTGACCTGATATATATACATTTTAAAGACCTTTGTCCATAGATGCCAAATATTAAGTTATGTGAATATCGGTCATTTGGTGCCATAGGAGTAATGTTTTAAGGGTTTTTCACAAATTCAAAATGTCCGAAAAACCATAATGGAAAAATTAATGGATCCCAATTGCAAATATGTTCCCTTTTAGGCAATGGACTTAACGACCTCTGTTTAGGGCTGTATCTCAAACGAGGTGAGCGTGGTGAGCTGGCAAATGTAAAAATTCCAATATCACCACTGTGTGGTGGATTTAAAAGTGCTTGCACTCATTTTTGTCATCTCATGGTTGTCAACATTTTAAAGACCTTCGTCCATAGATGCCAAATATGAAATTACGTGAATATCGGTCATTTGATGCCATCGGAGTAGCGTTTTAAGTATTTTTCACAAATTCAAAATGGCAGAAAAAACAACAGGAAAGTAATGGATCCCAATTGCAAATATGTTCCATGAGAGGAGATGGTCTTATCTATCTCTTTGCAAGGCTCTAACTGAAACAAGGTGAGCATGGTGAGCTAGCATATTTGGAAAACCTCAATAGCGCCACCCTGTGGTTGATAAAAAAGAATTGTCATCATTTTTGACCTATCATCTTTGTGAACATACTGGCAAAGTAGAATTATAATATCATTATCCTTGTAGTAGTTGTGTGCATGTATGTGCAAAACCATGCCCCTGCAAATGTTTATTGGTCAATAGTGGACATGTTTTTTTACCTACTGGCCTGGCTTATATAGCATTTGATGGCCTTTGTCCATAGATGCCAAATATAAATTTACGTGAAGATCGGTCATTTGGTGCCATAGAGGTTTCACAAAATCCAAAATGTCGGGAAATCCATCATGGCGGACTTTATGGGTCCCATTGGCAAAAATGTTCCTAGTGAGGAGAACGATCTATGTACCAATTTTCAAGACTCTAGCTCACATGGGGTGGGTGTGGTGAGCTTGCAAAAAGTGCAACTTTGGAGGCTTGTGACAGCGCCACCGTGAGGCCGATTGGCATGGCATTGCATCAGAAGTTGTGGAACATGGGTTTGTACTACCATGCAAATTTGGGCCCTTTTGAGCCATTTTATCTCACAGGAATCTGCAGAAAACACCTTAAAATAATAAATATAGTTGCATAGCAACAATGGACAGGGTTCTCCAATATGGTGAGTATAGGAAAATGGTCTGGTGGGGTACACTAACAGAATGAGACTGTGTCAGATATACATTGAGGGCAAGATGTTTTTGTGAAGCATTGTATTATTGAAAACGTAGATGTCATTGTTCAACATGTTCTTCCGGATCACACTATATGGGGAGATGTATGAGGCAAAGGACAATGAGCATAGAGGGAAGCAGATATTTACTAAACAATGATATAATAAAAACAACAGGACATAAAACACCATAGAAACTGTACAAAAAAAGAGTAAAAATGTGCATGAAACAATGAAACAGAATAAAAATAACAGGAAGTAGTACACAGTAGAAACTGTATGAAAGACTAAAAATCTATAGATGAAACAAAATATAAAAAACAGGAATAAAAATATACTACATACCATTTAGAAGTAGTTCAAAAACCAAACAGGGAATAGTGTAAGAAGCAAATTGGAATTGAGGGTCAGTGCAAAAACTAAGAAAGGGCAAAAAAATAAACAACAGTATAAACTATAAAAAAGGACTAAAAAGCTATGGAAGTAACAAAATAAAAACAATAGGAATACAAATATTGTACACACCATAGGGAAGTAGTTCAAAAAACAAACAGGGAAAAGTGTAAGGAGCGAAATGGAGTGGAGAAGTCAGTGCAAAAACTAAGGGCAAAAAAAATAAACAACAGGAAGAATAAACAGGGCATCTGCAGAGTATCCCCCAAATGGTGAAGTAAGTGGATGTAAGTAATTAAGCAAAAGTAAGATGTTGGCAAACAAACTAAAAAGGCAATATGAAACTAGTGGTACATTTCCTGAAGAAAATGTGGTGTGCTTGCTAGCTACCCTACTCCGTCAATTTGCCACGATTGCAAATTCAGAATGCCATTGAGAATTGCCACTTGTACCCGCACAACTATTTGTCTCACTTGTACATACATTATACTTTATACTTGTACGTATCCTGTACATTTGTAAATTTTCCACTGCACATTTAGAATTGCATTAGCATTAATTGTACATCCATACATTCTACTTGTACATACATATACTTAATACTTTTTCTGCCCTCCTCTATTTGTACTTTTGGTTAGACGCAAACTGCATTTTGTTGTACTGTACTTGTACTGTTCAATGACAATAAAGTTGGATCTAATCTAATAGCTGTTTAAAAAAGTATTTATGGTTCAAAATAGTATTTACCTATCGAACGGTTTGGAGTCTGTATTTTTTAAGGTTCAAGAGATACTGTTGGTGAGGGTAATTAGCATAAATTAGCATACGTGACATAGTTAAAGTTTATAAGTGTTACCAATGACAGGTCTTGTGTCTGTAGCTCGAACGGTTCAAATTATACAGCCTAATAGTTCATTATTGCTAATTACACTAATTAGCATATGTAAAATTTGCAGTGGGGATGGCTTAAACATGTGAAACATTTGGTTTCGTGTCTGTGTCACGAACGGTTCAAAAGATACAGCCTAATAGTTAATTAAAGCCATTTACGCTAATTAGCATATGTAAAATCGATAAACGTTTCATCGTATGAACTGGGGATAACCTAAACTTGTACAACAAAGCTGGTTTCGTGTCTGTAGCTGGACGGGGACCAAAAATCTCCTTCAGCATTTTGGCCCGGACCGGCCCACCACAATCGGTTGGACATTACCCACCAGTACACCATCCACGCAGTCCCCTTAAATATACATACCTACTGTATTATTCCCCCAAACCACTACACAGCTGAGTAGTAAGTGCCATGGACAAGTGTACCAGTGCAAGTGGACCAGTGTACTCACTTGCTCTTGACTGACTCCCTGGTGATCAGAAGTGGTAGTGGAGTAGGGCCTACACAATCTCCATACTCAAGTAGAATTGTCAAAGAATTGGCTCTGATAGTCAAAATAAGTCAAAGTATAATTTACATTTTTTTAATAAAATTTTAGTATGTATAAAGTATACAAGTAAGTCAAAATGATGCCTGTGAAGTCCACACCAATGGACAGCAAAGATCTCCTCAAACAAGGCAACCTTTAAAAGAGTGACAGGGGTAGACGGAGAGAAAGGTGATAATGATAATTGATTGAGTTAAATAATGACAGTACCGGTATCTTTAATCTAGAACAATGTAGAGAGATAGTTGCATGTATTGTATACTTAGTGGAAAAGGCTGCATGGCCCTCTGAACACCCTCAATAACAATGGCATACTGAGAGAGCGAAAGCGAGAGAGAGAGAGAGAGAGCGTTGAGACATGATAAATCAGATAAATTATAGATTCAGATGGTAACAATATCTTCTAGAAAATGTAGCAGAGTTGCATGGATTGTAAACTCACTACTAAATAAAAAGAATGCATGTGAACTCAACTCCAGTTAAAAGCAGAGACCTTTTCAAATAAATGAGGGCAACTTTTAAGAGAGAGAGAGAGAATAGGAGAAAGAGAAAGGTGAGACAGAGACATGATAACTGGGAGTGGAAGACAGGTGGACTGCCATCAGTTGGTGTGCCATGAAGCGTAAGAGTGGACAGTACATCACACTGTCCAGGTGAACAAGAGACAGAAAGACAGAATGAAAGACCTAACATAGGCCTAACAGTACAAATCAGCCAGTTGCTTTATGGTCCCATTTCTAAACATCCTAATCTGCTAAGAGCTGGTCTTTACCAGAGATGTCAGTGACTTCTTCCTCTGCATACACCAGTAAGCAAGCATCAACACCTTCCTCTCCATCCAGCTCTACCTACATATACAAAATATATAACAAAATACTGTAATTAGTTGGATTGTTTCATAAATCCATAACATAATATAAAACAAATGACTTACAGAACAATCTTTCACATGTTACTTGTGTCTAGATAGGCGCGTCTATTACATGGACACAAACATCAGGGAAAGTGATACAGTAGTGGTCATAAACATAATATGATATCCTTATAGGCACAATTTGGATTTAGTAATGAATTAACTATCCAAGGACAGTAACAGAGCCATACTGTAGTACTTAGAAATACACTGCGTGCACAATTATTAGGCAACTCGTATTCCTCAAGATTTATTTTATTGTTGAACAAACACAATGCTCTCAGTCAATCCAAAATATCATTGAACCTCAAACCGGAATGTTTAACAAAGGAGAAATGAGTTTTGATCTTTATCAGGGGAATACATAAGTGTGCACAATTATTAGGCAACAATTAGTGTGCAGAATTATTAGGCAACTAAATTACAAAAATAATTTCTCCAACTCACTTGTTTATTCTCAATTTTTAGAGTAAGTGCAACAAATAAGTAACACAAAATGAAAATTAAATAACATTTCTGGCCTTTCAAAAATATTCAGTGAC
>JACXGI010020671.1:0-10904 GCA_016801175.1 Esox masquinongy | reverse complement strand
TGCCGTAGGGGTCACAAAAGTGCCAACAATGTTTTGAGGGTCTTGGGGTGGAGCGCATGCACTCTGCAACTGATGAATGATGGCACAGTACTCTGTGGAGCAGGACACACATACAAGTATTCCTGCTTACACACTTCTAATGAGAAGCAGTTATAAAATTTCACCAAAATTACAGCCATTTCCTGATGTGTCGGACTGTTGTTTTGAACACATGTTCACTAACTCATAAGCAGCTGCTTAGATTGTATGGGTGTCTGCTAAATACACTTATTTGCACAGCATTTTAACACATAGTCATGCATAAAAAAATGACGGAAATCATTTTTCAAAAATCAGCTGCAAAAGTCAAGAGTCCACAACCACTAAATGTCGGTCAAACTGATTTTTATCTGCCCATACTATTTGAGAGAAAACACACACACTCACAGACACATACTCACACACACACACACACAGACATACAGAGAGACACACACACCACACACACACACACACACACAGGACCATTGGACAAGTTACAGCAGGCCAATGTCAGGCTCTCATTAAATTCAGTTATCAGCAGAATGTGACTGGAGGTGCAAATGGGGTTTAGTGGAGCCCTATGAGGTGTTAATTGGCCCACACACTCACTGGCCCTGGGCAAATGATAACTCATCATATATCATTTAACCAGGCAGCAAAGAGCTTCTACAACTGCTGACTAAGAAGGTTTTTCAACATTTGATGACAGCCTTATAACAGTTCAGCTCAAAATAAAAATGCAACATAAAATGTCTATACAAACACCTGTGAAGCATGGAAACATTTATCATTGACTCATTCCAAGGGAGGGGAATGCTAGGAGAATCTTAATTGATTCCCTGAACACACCCTACAATCATGCCTTTCAAGGCCAATGAGTGTTCAAGCCCGTCAGAAGCCTTGTCATCCAGTTGACATGATCAGGGCTCAACTCTCATTATCTGATATTTCTGCTGTTCATCACACTGAACGTTGTCTCATTTCAAGCAAACATGTGGAACATATTACTACCAGCTTTAGCATAAATGTAACTGTCCACTGATGGATGTTTGTTGCTGAAGTTGTCACGGTACCATTCCTTCACAATCACTGCTTCTGCTGTTTGTCTGGTTAGCTGCAGACAATGAGTAAAATGTCCAGCATAAATTATTTGACAAAGACTTCCAAGACAAGTTTTATTTCTAGACCATCTTAAACCGATCCTCACAAGCTGTGCCTGGTGTGTCTCGGTTTGGTTCATGCTTCTGCTGCCAACTGCACCTCACTATAATATGGATTGTGTTCCTGCAAAAGTTGGAAGTTGCCTTTAATCAGCTTCACCCAGGTCAGTGGTTACATACAGGGTGGAAAGGAATCTTGGAATCATATCATGGAATATGATTCAAGCCAATATAATGAAACTGTACCATCCTGAAGACAGTGATTCTATTGTCTGTCCAACCCAATTAGTAGAATCAATGGTAGGTTCTACCAGCCGCTCCAGGGCATCCATCCATTTGTTCTGAGGAGGTAGCAGGGAAATCCTTGGGGATATTTCTGATACTGGCTTCTTACATTGCTCAATGCCCCAAAAGTACCATCTCTAAAGTTACCACAGAATTGAATCAACAACTCTGTGACCCACTCTCAATTAAAATTGTATGTCGCGAGCTTCACAAACCTGGAAATTATGTCAGGGCTCCCATTCGTAAACCGCTTATATACAAGGCAAATGCATAAAGATGCATAGCTTGGTGTAGCGAGCACAAAACCTGGAGCCCTGAGCAACAGAAAATGTAATAAGATCTGATGAGTCATTTTTCACCCTTTTTCCTACATCTGGGACAGATTTACATTTGTAGAAAAGCCAAAGGATGCCTTCATTCTGCAATGTCTGCTGCCGACTGTTAAACATGGTGGGGGATCCGTAATGGTATGGGCAGCCATTTTGTGGGAGTCATCGGGTCCGATGATTGCTCTGTATGGTCATAAAACGGACAAGAATCATGAGTCAATTTTACTGGACCAGGTGGACCCTATGGTGCAAACACTGTTCCTCCATGATGTTCCAACATTCCAGGATGATAATGGCCCTCACACACTTCTAAAGTAATTCATCAGTGGTTTTATGAACACCAGCAGGATGATGTCAGATGCCGTCCATGGCCTCCCCAATCACCAGATCTGAACAACATTGAACCTTCATGGGAAGTTCTGGAGCACCAATTGTGAAGTAAATCCCCATCTCTTTCCATCTCTCAAAGAACTGGAGGCATTTCTTCTTGAAGAATGCTGCAATATCCCACTATACAAGGTATAGGACTTGCATGACAGAATTCAAAGAAGGATAGGAGCTGTTCTGAAGGCAAAGGGTGGCCCTACTCATTATTTGGTCCTTGATATTAATATATTTTATGTGTTTCTTTTGCCACCCCCTGTAGACTTATGCGTTTTGAATCATTGTCTTGTTGTGTGCCAGCTGCGATTCGGCTCACGGACAGATCGCCTGCCATTCTCCTGTAGAATTATTTGATACAACGCAGAATTCCTTGTTCTGTCAATGATGGCAAGTTGTTCAGGTCCTGATGAAGCAAAGCATCCCCTAACCATGATATTTCCACATGTGGAATGCAGTGTTTGGCTTTTACCAGACATTACAGGACAAATGTTGCCCAAAATTCCATGGACAGAGTCATATTCCATGACTCTGTCCATGGAATATTGTTCCAGAACTGTTGAGGATCATCCAGGAGTTTTTTGGTAAACTTGGGATGAGCATTCATGTTGAGTGAGCAGTGGTTTCCACCTTGCTACTAGGCATTGAATTCCATTTTTGCCCTGTATATTTCTGATGGTGAAGACACTGACCTGGCCTGAGGAGAGGCCTGCCCGCAAGCTCCACAGTGCCCCAGGCCTCACAGTGCCCGTAACTGAGAGTGCACGTCTGCAGCAAGATCCTTTTGTCCCTCTAACTAAGGAAGGTCCTCATTTCATATGTTGAAAATAAACACTGTACTTGTAGGAACGTCTTTTTGATTTTGGCAGAATAGACTGCTTTACTGATGCATAAAAACAGTAGGAAGTCAAAATCCTGCATGAATAGACAGAACCATAAGAAAACAATTGGCAGTAAAATTAACGGTAGACACACCAAAAGTGCATATCAAACATTTAATCCACCTTGTATAATTTTAACTGCCTGAATGTTATTTTTGCTACAAACATCAAAGTGCAATGGGATAATACGCGGTCCATATGCACACAGCAGCCCTACAACAATGTGGGAAATGCATTCCGAAAGCCTACTCAGGTTCCACTCTCACTCTGTTACAAAACGTCACTCACACAGATCCCCTAGGCAGCACACAGGTAGGCAGCTCCAGCCATTCAATTTCAGTCATCGGGTCAGTTTGAGAGCAGAATCATCCCACTCGAGTGTGCCCCCATGAAGCCAATGTGTGATTTAATAGCTGTTTAGATAAAAGGGAAAACAAATGAGTGATTTAATGGCTTTAACATAACATCCCGGACCAGAACTAGTGCAACCACTAGTATGCTAAACATTAAGGATTATATTATTTTAGTTGTAAAATGTGCACAAGGTCCAATTAAAATTTTAATGCTACCACTCCAAATTGGAGTGATCTGGGTGGCTGCCACACTGGGCGCAATTAGGAATAATCTTCTTGCTCAAGAACAAAACAACATATTTTTTACCTTGCCTGCTCAGGGTCTTGATGTAGGCCTAGTAACTTTTCTCTAACCGCTAGGCATTCTGAAACAAAGCTACTTACAAAATATACTTGACTAGGAAATGTCTGCACTAGTTATGTGCTGTTTTTTAACTACTTGTTTTAGGCCTCATGATTTATTTTTTGGGAGTGATTCAATCAGTTAAATTGTTTGTTTGCACAGCTGGCAGCAATGACTCCTACAGTAGGATCACTGGCAGGATTTATACACGGTTCTCCAACTCAGTACTCAGACCAACAACAATTTAATGCGCGCTGAGAAAAATAAATCAACCTGCAACCCGCCATAGAGAATTTTAACTACCTCAGCATGGCAGTTGTACCTGCAACACCACAAACTCAAAGAGAATGTCCACCATAAAACACTATTCGAGGTGTTTTTTCAGTCTCCGTACATTATTATCAATGTTTGGAGTTATTTCAGTCATAATTATGCACTACAGTTTTTTGTTCAATTTTCTGCCAGTAAAAGTTCAACCAATGACATTGAATGAGCCTGCTGTCTGATCTAAGAATGTATAAAGTGATTTATCAACTAGTGTCCTTTGTGTTCCGCCAATTGCTCATTCCCACTAAAGAGAGAGGTAGGGCAACATCGGGCAATACACCCCCCCCCCGCCCCAAGATCAGTGTCTATTTACTGAAACAAAAAAGAAAGGATCAGTGATTTTTTTTTGTATGTTGAAGATGGCTATGGTTAGGGTAATGGATTATAAAGTAAAATACATGGCTACAGTTGAAAGATTAATTTGTATTTAATAAAATGTATTTTTTAGGGAAGGGGCATTTTTTCCAGCTACAGGGTAAGATGCCCCCCCATTGGCCCTGTTTTTTTACACCACTTACATTTTCATTGCACACCATTTCATACAGTTAAACTAAACTTGTTATTGTTTAAATAAGGCAATGTTTTAAATCCCAGCAGTCCTTAAAATGACATACAGAAGAAAACGGTTTTAATAGTCGGCTGAGAAGGTGTGATGATACAGAGGAAATTTGTAGTTGATTGAGACTAATGGCAGCCAGAGGAGGTGTTGAAAAATAGAATTGTGCCATTGTGATTTTTGTGAGAGTTACAAGGGGGGGGGCATATTACCCCAGGGGGTGTCTTGCCCCATGTTACCCTAGATATGGATGTCCTTGTCACATTTTGGGTGAGCAGGACGCCAGGCACAGAGTTAGCAGACAACAATGGCTTTAATGGAAAAAAAACTAGGAGCAGGCGAGAAAAAAACAAAACGACTGGATTCAGGCAGGCAACACCAACACCACACAACACTAACACCACACACAACACAACACAACACAACACAACACAACACAACACAACACAACACAACACAACACAACACAACACAACACAACACAACACAACACAACACAACACAACACAACACAACACAACACCGCAGGCAGGACACACAATGACTCAACAACAGCTGAACAGAACTGGGCAGGCTAAATAAGCAGATAACAAGACACAGGTGAAAACAATAATGACAGAAGGACAAGCTACATTCAAGAACGAAGGACAAAAACCAAACAGAACAGGCTACATTCAGGGACAACAGCAAAAACAAAATGGAACAAAACAGAACATCACAGTCCTCGTTTAAAAGAGCTGATGGACTCAATAATGTTCCCATCAACCACAACTTTGCAGGATAGTTAGGTTGACCAATTTTCCCTGTCTTAATAAAAGCTACAGCCTTTACTGTAGCCCTTATTTCGGAAGATACTGTATGACTCAAATTCATAACATATCCCTTTGAGTAGCGTGTAATTTACCCTAATATAATGTAACATATTCATGGATTGCACCTCTGTCAACCAATTGAATCAAAATTAATATACTATAGATGCAACAGTAATATTGATGAACAGATTGTTGAATGCAGGCTAATGATTTTAATTGCTGTTTTGTCCAAATTACACTAAAGGAACTTGGAAATACGACAACATTCCTAAAATAAAATTTAGTAGAAAACGTTGCCAGCATCATATTATCAAATGTGCTTTGACAAACTGCAATGTTGTCATTGGTGAAGTCATTGAATATAGCAATGCTAACTTTAGTTAACTGGCTACACGTTGCTAAGCTTAATCAAAAATCAATTTGGTGACATCAAAATAGTGGCAAAAAGTTTAGATACTACTGTCTTTATTTGACCTATTTCACTTTTATGGTATCATGTTTTAGGAATGCACTTTAATCCAAATCTTCATCAACGCCCATGAAGAATGCATTGTAGTATGCTCGTTTCATGTTTCAAGGTTTATTTGTCAAATGCACCAAACAATACAGTGTCATCCTGCACAATTAAATTCTTATGACATAGCACCTGGCAACGATGTAGTGATAGTTAAGGAGAGTAATATATAAGCAAAAATATAGCCAGACAAAAAAAAATGTAATAAAGCAAAAATATACATAACATAGTACACTAGCAGCAGTTTAAAGAAAATAGTACTGTAAAGTAGCAGCAATCTGGGTAGTATTATTGAACATTTAGATAGGGCAAGTATGGCAGTAAAATACATAGTGTAAACTAGCAGCAACTGGTAGAGTTATTGAATATTATAGAGACATATGAGTTCAATAAGCTTATGAATGGTGGCAGTAGTGAAAATTTAAGGAGAAACATTTATACACAGCAAAAATATAGCAAGAAGATAAAGCAATATTATACATAACACTGTACATAGCAGCAGTTTAAGAAGAGTATTGTCTACTAGCAGCAATATTGGTAGTAGGATTGAGTATTGGTATGGCAAGTATGGCAGTATATACATACAAATGTAAACTAGCATCAATTTTTGAGAGAGTAGACATCATTTGGACCTCATCCCCAAAACAAACGTTCAAAATAGCATTGTGACGAAACTTACAAATCCAGAATAACAGTTCGCCTGCCACTGATTTACGTAGCCTATATGAAATTGGGCTACATCCCCAGACCAGTCAAATCTGGGCGCGCGTTGATTTGCGCGCTAAAATTAATTCACGCGCGCGTCCCTACCGGTTCTCCACTTTAAACTCAAATACAACAGTGTATTTGCGTTAATTATCTATATGTACGTATGAAAAACGTTGTAACTAGGTTTTACTATAGTGTCACAATGAGGGAATCAAACATGTCCGAACAGTTTATCGAAATTGACAAGCTCCGGGTCGACTTGTTAAAAAATGTAGACAGGAAGATTCACACCCAACACAGCCATGATGAAGTCAGCAGGTAGGCCCACGTTTCTTCCAGGGTATGTGACTCAGACAACCGTTCTTGTAATAGGTCTACTGTAAGCCTGTATATCTGCAACAGGTACAGGCATAAGGTATATAATAATGATGATCGTTTTTCATTTACTGGTGGACTAGGTAGACTATGAACCTATTCCCGTTTTGTCCAATGGTTTATCTGATTCTCAGCCAGGAGGTTTTAATTCGCATTGAGAAGGTGATTCTAATGACAGGCTGCCATGATGTGTAAACAGGACATTACACTGAATTTGAAGTCAGAAACTGTAAGTTGTCTAAATTGTTAAATATATTTGGGGAAAATAAATTGGTTTGGTTCTCAGTCTATATTAGTGCTGAAGAAGTCAAAATAGACAAGGATAAACATTGTTAATTAAATCACTTGCAGTTTTAACCTTTAACGTTTTTAGCTGAATTAACTTCCTGACTCTGAATAGGTGTCCCTTTGAAAAAAGATGTAAAAAGCTCCCACTAAACACTCACCCACACACAAATCTGGCAGTTTGCAGAGTTCTTTAAAGTGCAGAGGCTTTGGAGACCTCATGCTTAGAACAAAGCGCGCTGTCGGGTTAAGTTTACATCAAACTTTTCTGCTTAAAGCACATTCTGGCTCTGCCCTTTCAAATGTGAGAATCCCAGAGATTGCGAGTCAAAGGTTTCACAGAGGAAATGAAGTCAATGTATGGGGGAGGCCTTCTACTTATCACAGGTAGCCCTCAAGGGTTTTGGGATTCACAACGGTGGTGTGCTCGTTTACAAAGCTGATCAGAGACATAAGACAAAGTGTTCAGATTCTGTGAATAATTAATTAATGAACTTGTCTTTCTAATTTGTTCCCAATATTCACAGTTTTGACAAGGCTGTTGGCCTTTAAATGACTCAGGATGTTCTGTCACCACGGTACGGAGCGACTGTTCCTCAACTGTCACTAAATTTGGTAAGATGAATGACACACACCGCTGTTTGTAGTATGCCCCACCCCCCATTTTGCCCTTCCATCTTTCCAGTGCACAGAGAATGTCACATTATTTTCATTCACAAACATTTTTTAATTTTTATCAAGCATCAATACTTTGTGTGTTTTATTACTATTGTTGAACTACTTGATGATGAATTAACTGTTATCAGTGGTCGTAGGGGATTGATTGAAAGATTTTCCACTGTACAGGCATATAACAGAAGTCAGTGTTTTCTATGCAGGGCAAATTCTCAAGATTCTATCCTCCATCTGCAAACTTGTGCAGAGCAACGCATACGTTGTTACTGAATAAAACCACCCTAAAACCTTTGCAAATACCTTTTGATATGACATGTTATGATTATTTCAGCGCTAACAGATGAAGGCTCTCAGCTGGTTTCATATTTTGAATTTTTTTTATGACTTATACAGGAAACACCTGTCTAAGCTTACTCCAGGATTTCCATAATCAAAAAGCAGTAAAATTCAACTTGACTCAAAAGCTTTGTGTGTGTGTCTGTGTCTGTGTGTGTGTTTAATGGCTTCCAGCTGGCCACATCCAAGGGCTTCATCTCAAGTGATCTGTGCTACCTGGAGGAGGATGGCACCAGGGTCTGTCACTCCAGCGTGCGTCCCGTTAACAAAACTATTATTTTTGCTTTTTTTCTGAAATTATAATAGACTTTTGCAAATAACTTCCTTTTCTCTTGCCTATTCATGTCCAATGTTGGACTGTGGCCTCATCTTAACAACTCCGCAACAGATAAAAAAAGTGTCAAATATCGAGACATTTCCGCCGATGCATGTTAAGCCAAGCCTTTCTGTTTTTTACTTTAACCAGAAAGGTTTCACCGGTGTTTCATGTGCGCCATTCCTCGGCCGAAATCCACAATTTAGCTTTCAGGCGCCCAAACTGCCACAAGGAATCGATAGAGTGCTGGTGACAAGGCAGGCTTGTCCTGCACACTGGGCAACGCAGAGACAATTATGCACCACCCTCAACTGGACCCCCTGGGCAGTTTGTAGCCAACTCCTGGCCGCAATGATTCAGCTGTACTGCAAGGCGCTGACTTAAGCCTTGTTCACATTTAAATTCAGCAATCCATTCAATTCAGCAGTTACGTTCAGTTCAGTGGAATCAGAAGGCTCCCTACCGGTTGAAGTCTCTGTTGCAAAGCGGATGCTGCATATTTAGCATATTTTCAAACTCTGCCGTAGGTAGTGTGTCCACATAAGGATGTTAGGAGCCTAGCTTCTTTGCAGGCTAGCTTGACTTGCTACAAAGTTACTGAGACAAGTTCCAGAAAAAGTAACCACATGAAGCGTGTTTTATTCTTTTATGAAACAATATATTTCTCCTTTGTTGAATGCAACTGTCATATTTTGGATGTGATCTTTGAAGAGATATGGGCTCTCCTCCATGCTCTACATACTGTACACTTGTCCAACCGGTAGTGGAACTAGATTGTGTGAATAGGACATACGTTGTAATCACACACTTGCTGTAATGTGAACAAGGCTTTACATCACTGTACCACTCAGACTCCAGAAACTGGTTTCTAAACAATAATCTGAATAAGACTGCCTGTTCTAACCACATTTCATCAAGAACTCAGCATTGTCACCATATGATTGTATTTGTTTAATATGCAGATTAGGTTAAGGGGTCAGTTACACAGTTTCATCATCCGCCATGTATATTCAGCACCCTTAAATCACTCCCATTTCTATGAAGTACCACATCTGTAGTCACAGCCAAACCTCTGTCTTAGTCACAATACAACCAATGTACTAATCACTTGGTTTAACGGCATAATATTTCAGAAATCAAAACAACCTCAAACTATTTATTTCTATTCTGCCTACAACTGTATTGGATAAATTATTTTAAAACCAAACAGACAGATTTGAGCTTTAACGTTAACAGCAACTTATGTTGAAAATTGTGTTTTGGAATTGTTTTTGCAGGCTAATCCAGTCTCTTCTAATGTCGTTGGAATTACAAGTATCTTTCATAATAATGTCAGAGCGCATAAAGGGTTTGTTAGACTTCCTCTATGAATGTATCTGTGTATACACGTACAAGCAGCTTTCAGATGTGACGTTTTGTGTAAATGTATTAAAAAGGCAAACTTCGGAGTGGGCGGTCATTGTGTAGCCCAGAGATTTTAACTCTGTCTATGCATTCACTATGGAGCACACTACATCCTTGACTGGGCATCCAGACATTGTGTCATCTGCAAAGTTTGTTTTGATAGTGGAGAAGGACGCCACCTTCCAGAGGCTGCTAGACGAAGACATTTGCAGTAAGCTATCTCCCTGCATCATGATCACAGTATGTCCAGCGGATTCACTTGTGCTTTTCTCTGTAGTCACCATTGCTTTGAACTAAATGTGTTAATCGTGTGACCTACTCTGAATCAATTATGTGTGTTTTTCAGGGTAAAGGTGTCCCAGATGTGAACAGCAGGCTGATGGTGAGAAAGCTTTTGGATACCCTCCACGTCCCTGTCTTCGCTCTAGTGGACGCTGACCCTCACGGTGATTCTCTCCAGGCTTTTATCTTATAAGATGTCTGCAAACCGGGGGTGTGCATGTCCCGCTTAGACCCCGACTGGTGTGTCATGATGGTAAGAATGGTGATTGTTTGTGTGGGCGTGGTCCAGCCCAGTGGAATCATCACACCAGGGCCCCCAGCCCTCTCTGTACAGCACCTTTCCTTCCCTCTCCTCGCATGGTGAGTTGCATGTGTAATGCTTTTGTTCTCTGTCCCCATAGCTACATGTCTTCAGAGGATAATTGCTCTAGTGTGGTAGTGATTGTGCTGTCTCTCTTTAAACCTTTCTCTGTGTCTCTAATTTTCTCAGGCGTTGAGATCATGTCCATCTATAAGTATGGATCAGTGGTGAGTCACGCCATGCCTGTGTGTTACTGTACA